>OMLI01023132.1:0-11669 GCA_900302605.1 Rondeletia loricata
TGCCTCGTTGCACTGCTATTCAGGCAGCTCAGTACTTAAGCACAGGGGTTCCCAAATATCTTCATGTCAAGGGACCCCAAATACAAACCCTGACTCATGTGTGAGGGACGCTCCAATCTGAGATTTTTATTGTTGGATATGATGTGGTACAGAACTGAACAACTCTAACTATATTTATAGTGCAGGATGGAGTAAAAACTGTGATCAAAACAGACCTGTATCATTCTCTCAGTGTCCTAACTTCAACTGAGTGAAATAAAAGTGAAATGAAACTACTCCTCATTTTGCTGGGGACCCCTTGGAACCTCCTCAAGGACCCCTGGAGGTCCCTGGACCACACTTTGGGAATCAATGCTATGGCACACAGAAATCACACCCCTGCCCCCATAACTGTTAGTGATCGGCCCTCCCGGTTGGGATTTGAGCAAGATGGCGCCAGCAGCGGCTGCCACGGTACAGTGTGCTCTCGTACTTATTCACCTGAAAATCCTGCTCTTGTGATTGTCATTGTTGTTGTCGATTGTTGAATGTAAGTACAGTGTGAGTTACTGTGAACCGGAGTCAAATTCCTTACATGTGTAAAAGCATGTTTGGCCAAGTATATTATATATGTTTGCTTTCAGTGATGCAGGTTTGGTTACAGGTTATTACATTACATTACATTACATTACATTACATTACATGGTTACAGGTTCTATTTGTGTCTGATGATGACTAACAGGTGAATTACAGCAGAACACACACCTCTTTTAACCCACTCAAGGGGGACATTTTAGGCAAAAAGCATGGTGTATCTCCCTGTGTTTCTTAGAAACCACCAATTTGTTATTATTTTGCAGTAAAATTATCTTGAATTAAAGTTTGGGACACAAGTTGGTCCCCTGTACTAGCAGCCTATGTTTATTTTTGTCTGGGTACAACTAAATCTGTTCAATTTGGCTTGAAAATACCCAAGAGCCCCGGTCAAATTGAGAGCAAGGATGAACGTTTTGGAAAGGCTTGTCGTTGCTTTGCAGATGGCTCTAACTATTTGGCCTAAATACACTAAAGGGCATTGGAAAAAGGTTTTAAGTTGTGAATAGTCAGTAAAGCCCGCAGACGTAAATTTTTTGTGTAGCCCAAAATGTGAAAAATGCAGTTAAATTACTCAGTTTAGCTTGACAGATGTTTTATGTGCCTTTCAATAGACCACTGGCCTGTGAACAGAAAAGCTATCGGGTGGGAGAGAGACAGGAGAAAGCCCTGTATGATACGGCTAGTGTAACACTAATTAATCTGATTAAAGAATTACGGCATTCCAAGGCAGAATCTCACATAATCATCCGGGCAAAAATGTTGGTTTACAGTGTTGTAATACTGCTGTAATTCAGTTGCCTGTGGTGATTGTGCTCAAAGAACGGCGTAGAAATTGTGTCTCTAAACGCTGTGCCTAATTACAAATCAATTATACTCTACCCAGGGAGCTCTTTATGCTATCTACTCGTGGCTTCCCTCTGGAGAATTTGTAATGTCACACACACACACACACACACACACACACACACACACACACACACACACACACACACACACACACACACACACACACACACACACACACACACGCACTCAGGTGGGGCAGGGATAGTTAATGAGTGACGAGACTGGGCAGAGGGCAGGTAGTCCTGGTTTATACATCCAGAGAGAAGCTCGTTGTGGGAAAATCTCACCTAAAACACTCTGCAGTTCATTCAAAAATACTTCAACCTGGACCGAAAACATCCAGATGGTAAGAGGTCAAAGTTCATAAGAGTTCACTTGTTCTTTAGAGCTTTGAGCTTTCCTTTGTTGAGATGTGTGTTTCGTCCTGGAACAGCTAATCAAAGTATGTCAAAACAAGATGTCTTCACACAGTTATGGAAATGCTGGTAGCAGCCGCAGCAGCATTCGTATAACAGTGTTGTTGCTCTGCTGGATTTCAGGCTGGTTGTGAAAGTTATATGGACTTAATATAATATTTGGAGTTGGGTGTGGTTGCCCTGGTTTAGAAATGGGACTATACTGTAGGCCTATATTCTAAGGAATGATCTGGTTCTTGTAGCAGGCCAAGCCTCTTTGAAGCAAACACATTATCCTCATAACACTGGACAGTGTAGGAAACACACACAAAGGGCATGTTCACTTCAGCTTTTTATGTACTTAGATAAAGATCTGGCTTGTGTGTGCATTGTAGGTGTGCCACATTTAGAAACTGAGAAAATACTCCTCCGTCATAATATTCTCCGCTCCATGGTTGCAGGAGTGCATTGTGCTTCAATAGAAATTGAAATGTTGATTCTCTCGCCAATCAGAAATATGCTGAACTGTGCTGTTAGTGCCACTCTTCTCTGGTTTGAACTTGGATCCAATCAAACTGAAACTACCAATTATTCTCTCTTCAATAGATGAGCGCCCATCCGTAATCGAGCTCGGACAATCAGCCAACCCTGATTGGACTCTTTCCCCTCGACGTGTTGCTGCCTGCAGCCGCTGTGGGAGCCGGAGTCGCCATGGAGACGGTGGTGATCGTGGCCATTGGGGTGTTGGCCACCATTTTCCTGGCCTCCTTCATTGCCCTGGTGATGGTGTGCAGACATCGCTACTGCCACCCTCACGACCTGCTGCACCACTTCGACTCCAAGTCAGTGTCTTAATCGATACAAAGCCTTTATTCATATTTATTTTATATTAATTTTATTATTTATATCTTTATTTATAACATGGCATCCGCCAGTCCTTAAATAGTCAGACAAAGTGTTCAATTATTGAAATTTAAGGTCTTAAAAAGTATTAAAATATCTTGAATACTGTTTTTCACCATGCAATGACAGGTTTCTCTGTGCTGCATGTCCACTCTACAGAACAGGGTTAGTAGTACAATATATACAATATTCATCCTACAACTCTCATGAGTTATGTTCAATCAGAAATAGGTTGGTTTTCCCAGCTTTGTTTCTTCATTCAGGTTTTTCAATTAGTCTTAAATTCAATTCCATGTAGCATTAAAAAGGTCTTTAAAAGTCTTAAATTTGGATTTCTGAAACCTGCAGATACCCTGTAGAAATTATTCCTTTCAAGTGTCCCACTCATTTTCTGTAGTCGATGAACGCACATGATATCGAGTACAGGTCAAGACTCTTCCCGAGGTCAACAGACAAGTGTCTTCACACACCTGCTCCTTCTGTCCCTCTTCTCTGCCACAGACCCACAGTGGATCTGATTGGAGCCATGGAGACCCAGAGCGAGCCGTCGGAGCTGGAGCTGGATGATGTGGTCATCACCAACCCTCACATCGAGGCCATCCTGGAGAATGAGGACTGGATAGAGGATGCCTCGTACGTCTCTGCAATGGCCAATAGATCTGAGCTAGAACACACTGGCTGTTGTTGATCTTCTATATCTAAGCTTAATCTGCCTCCCTATCATTGTTGCCTCAACATAAAGTACAGTTCCAATCAGTAGTCATTTTAGATTTATGATAATGAGTACTTTTAGTTGTTGCTACTATCAAAGCTAATAGTCAATAAATGTTTTTCTCCAACAGGGGTTTGGTGTCTCACTGTATCTCCATCTTAAAGGTAATGCCACTACTTACTCACTCTTTTAATCCATTTTTTATTTTTATCAATGACTGACTGATATTTACACACTTATGTCCACATGCAGATCTGCCACACTTTGACTGAAAAGTTGGTTGCCATGACAATGGGCTCAGGGGCAAAGGTCAAAGCACCAGCCAGCCTCAGCGACATTATCACCGTGGCCAAACGCATCAGCCCGAGGTAACACGCACGTACATATGACACACCTCATCTTATGTAAAAACCATTACCACGACATCATATTCCTGCAGTACTGACTCAGGCTAACCGGCCTCCTCACATGGCTTCCCTGCCTCTTGTCTTGCAGGGTGGATGATGTGGTAAGATCTATGTACCCTCCTCTGGATCCAATCCTCTTGGATGCCAGGTAATCGCATCTGCTTTTCCATCATTTAAAGGGGCCTTTTACATGACTGTGATGGCTTAATGCAAAGACTTATTGCTCCGCTGATTGATGAGGCATCCGAAGGAGCTGGCAAGGAGCGACCGGCATGACTCGAGTTATGCACAGTTTAATAACTCATGAGTTATATGATAGAGACAGTGATGTAAATGGTCAAGTTTCACAGCAAAATGCTGCTATCAGGAAACCCCCATAACTCCAGTATTGGCCCATGAAACCTATTCAAAGCCCATTGTATGTTTTCAAGAATGCATGTGTCTGTTGGAGAATCATTTTTTTCTTAACTTGAGAAAAGCTGAAATAAGTACTTTTCATCCAACAGCAGCAAAGATGTTTTAATCGAAATAATCTGTCCCATTCTCCCTCCTCAGGGCCACTGCCCTCCTCCTATCAGTCAGCCACCTAGTGCTGGTCACCCGCAACGCCTGTCACATGTCCGGCAGTATGGACTGGATCGACCAGTCGCTCCATGCGGCTGAAGATCACATGGTGGTTCTGCGGGAGGCGGCACTGGCTTCTGAACCAGAACGAAGCATACCTGGAATAGACATACAGAGAGAACAGGCCATCTAGAGCATGCGCACACGCACACCACACACACACACACACCAGCATGGCATACATATTTGCCCATTTTACTGTGTATCCTCAAGCTGCCGCTTTTGAAAAGTCTGTACTCAGTTGACACATACTCTGCCTGACAGTGTTGAATAGGCATATTTCCCAAACTCATCATCCAGTCCTAAGGAATGAGGACACTTCCAATCAGTCTTCCAAAAGGCTGTGTAGATGGGAGTTAGGAACTTGGCTCTGTCCTTCATTTTTGCAAAAGTGCATAAGAAAAGACCTTGTAGAATAGTTTTCTTTCCTACTTGTCCTCGTTTGCACCAAGGAGTGCTGCAGCTTAGCTTGTACAACTCTTTGTATTCCATTTTTAAAAAAGCAGCTCACACTCGCTATAGCTATAGTACACAGCCCTTTGCTTTTGTACTGTAAAGTAGATGTTACACATTCAGATACAGGTGGCTGTTGTGCATAACCAGAGTTTTTTTTTTAGTTTGTCTGTTTGAGGTGTAGCTGTGGGTGACTGGCCTCTTGCTATTCCTTCTCGTGTGCTCCATCACCCAGAGGTGGGCCTAAATCCAATCTCATCAGGACTGCTCAGTCACATGGAGGCTTAGTCAGCTAATCCATGCAGGGGAAAATAACACCCAGTTACCCAGCCTGAAAGGGCTCCAACTCAGTGGACTGACTGAAGGCAAAGCTGACTTATTTACAACTTGTGGGGTCAGCCTGTCTTGTGGATGTTCACATTAAAGGCACATTTATTTCCTACATTTCCCAGAATGCCTTTCAACAAGCCCCAGAGAAGCTGCGTGAACTTGTTGCATCCAACTGTGGGTTTGATGTGTAGGTGGAGAGAACGATAGTGATAGTGATAGCAGAGCGAGAGTTTTTCCAGTCGAGAAAAGTGAGTCATGCCCCTTACTCAAAACACATGTCTTGCGGCTGCATTGCATTCTGGTCTATTGAGGCTACTGTCTTCAACAATGGATTTCTTCTTTCTGTATGATTGTTGAACGTCGGTGCAAAATGGTTAGTCTAGAAAGAAGCCCTTGCTCTTTGATTCTGAGGGACTGACACCAAAACCTGACGTTTACGTTGATGTTTTAGATAGCTGAAACGTTTTTTGCTATCGCGTGACGTCATGTCGTCTGCGTTTGGCCACTTATCCGTGGGAATAAGAAAAATACACCACCAAACAACAAAATGGACCCAGGAATGCAAGGTGCATCACCAATAGCTGTTTGTTTTAACAGTGTTATAGCGTGGCGTTTTCCTTTAAGAGATGTTGAGATTTCCCATTGTTTTGAGAGACAATATGTGGCGTCTTTGTGTATTTGTGTAGTACGAGGATATTTTGCTAGAGTGTTGAGCGAGGTGCAACAGAATTAGTGTGTTGTTCTGACCAGAGGGATATTATTGGAGCATGTCTACCTGCTCCTCCATGCATAGCTAATACTGAATCCCCAAAGAGCCCTAATAAGGCATTACCCATAGCCAGAATGAACACATGGTCTCCACACTGCTATAAAACACATGGCACAACACTGTGTACACACAAGCTGGCAGACAAATGAACACATTAGTACAGCACACGACATCAGATGCATCATCATCTTAGATTATGCTCTCAAACACACTTTTAACTTTGTGTTGACAAATCAGATCCTCTTGAAACGCAGCAGCTTTTGTGACTTTTTCATTCTGTTAATTGAAATCGAGCGTTAACTGTTTGTAGCTCTGGGCATGCAGAGATGTTTTGGTGGAATGATATCGATTGAGGAGGAAAGTGGTTACCCTTTTATTTTTTTTTCTTGTTTACATTGTTTATTAGAATTGATCTTTTTGTAAGCACTCCTTTGTTTTCTCATCCCCGTACAGTTTGTTACTGATGTCCCTCCTTTCCTCCTGCAGACCTTTCCTTTTTATTTCTCTCATTGATTTGTACAGATAAAATTACGTTTCATAGGAAAACGTGTTATGCTGTCTGTGTTTTGTTTTTGCTTTGAATAATAGCTCTGAAGAAATCCATGTCCGATAAGAAGTCCACACACTCGTACAGTTTGCAAAATGAAGAAAAAAGGGGGTAGAGGTTAGGGATATGGAGGGTAGCCCTTCTGTTAAAGGGTATAAGCAGTCCTGGCTCTCTGAAACAATGAGAGCATTTGTCTGAGAACACAATAAGGCCGTAATACACCATACTTAAATAAGACACACAGATACAACTTGAAAACGGCTACTATGAAAACACTGTACATGGCTGTCATCAACTGACAAGAAAGTACCATCTTCTTAAAAATAGAAAATACAAAAAAAACAGTTTCTCTTCAGCCTGGGTTGACATGAATAAAAGTGGATTCTCTCTTCTTTTTGTTACTTTTTGAGCAGTCCTTTTGTGCAACGACACGGTGCTGATACCCCCCTGCCATCATCTCTTCTCGGTGGAGGAGGCAGTCCATGCTGCAGTGTGTCAGTCAGCCTCCACTTGCTCTCGCTGTCTAGCAAAGCAGTCCTTTGCTTTTCTTCAGATCAATTTGTTTCCAGCTTGGGAGGGAGTCGTATTCATCTCTCTTCATTTCCAAAATAGTCTGAAACATAATTGCAGTGATTTATTTAAAAGGAAACAAAAACAATGTAAAAGTCAATCCATAAATTTAATATTAATGTCCAAGTTTTGGCAAAACGTCCTCTAACGATTTATCATCCGTTTATGTAGGCATTATGAGGCTATCTATTTTCATTAGCAAAATCAGGTTAACACCGCAGCCTGGTGATTGAGCGACGCCATTACATGGCGTTCCTCTGTCTGTCGGTCTAACCTGGAAGTCTTGGTCTGACAGGTAGATCTCCAGGCACTGGGGATCCACTCCGTCAGGTAGGGGGCTCTGCAGCAGCTCCTCCAGAGGGTACTGGGTCTTAGAGAGCTGGGCCAGGGCGTCCCGCACCAAGGTCAGCTTGACCCGCCCCGCATCCCCCTGGCACACACACACACACACAGAGAGAAAGAGAGAGATGTAGCTATGATTAGGTATTGATGATTGGAATACTAAGTGGCAGATATTGGATGACTGTATACTGTTTTTCCCATAGTACAGGCTCCGTGGTCATTAAGAGGTAACTTCAGGTCAGTCGGTCAGGGGTGAGGCACTTCACTCCTCAAACTTCATTATGGTTTGCAGCACTTGTGAAAATGATTTCCTACAAATCATGTCTGATCTTTATTGATCAGTATCTCATTAATTAAAATAAGTATTATTGTGAAACTTTAACTGTAACTAGGGTTCGAGCGATATGGGTTTTTGAAGGACAATGTTGATACTGATATTTTTAGACTGAAGTCACCGATAGCCAATATTTTGTGCCGATATTCAATAGCTTTAAATTTGACCATTTTCATGACAAAAAATTCAGAAAAAGTATTCAGAATTGTATTCTTGTCAGGGTGGGAAAGCCTCTGAAACAATATTTAGACCATCATGGGACACTAAAACTCTCCATTGAAACCCAGACTAATGAAATTCTTTTAGGGTTAGCAGTTCAGGCAGGGTGACCCACCCCACCTATTCATTGGTAGGGGAAACTCTGGGATACATTCGAATTTACAAAGAAAACATAACTGAACAATTAAATGAAGCAATAAAATGAGATTTTAAATTTTTTTTATTGCAGGTTTGACAGTGTTTTACTGTAGCTGTGGTCAGGGAGGAACCTCCATCATATCGGCAGTGGATGACATGACTGGCCAATATCCGGTATTTAATAAAAGGCCAATATCGGCAAACCGATATATCGGTCTAACCCCAACTGTAACGGTTAAGCTGCGAATCTTTACACAACTCTCACGATCGTTTTCTCATATTCAGAAAGAACTATACGTCTCCCCACCAAATGTGCCGCGGGACATTTATCTAGATGATAAACTGCTCATATTACTGCATGGTAGTAGCTTGTACCTGCGTGTTGGGTCTCGGGCTCCTCTCCCAGCGGGGGAAGACATTAGTGAAGGTGAGGGGTTCTGATCCCTCAAAGATGAGGTAGGCCTGCGGTGGGCGTCTTGGGTTCATCTCTGGGAAACCGATAAACACCACATTTGTAAACAGTGAACACACAGCACATCAACAACCAACGACACCTTGTGGATCATTTCCAAGCGGTCCCCGTCCAGCAGCTTTCCCCCACCTTTGCAGTATTGGAGCACCGTCTGCATGGCACACCTCCTCTCATTATGCCAGCGGCTCCAGGCTGGAGCAGCGCTCTCAGTCTCCTCAGGCTGACCCCTCTGCCACAGGTAGACCTCCAGACGGTTATCCAGCAGGAACAAGGCTGGGGGACAGACAGAGAGAGGTTACTGTATAATACAGAGGATAAATTGGACCATAAAGTAGAATTAGATTAGATTTAGATTCAGATTAGATGGGACTCTGATGATCCTGTGGGGAAACTGGGTAGGATACAGCAAAGAAAAAATAGGATATAGATAAGAAAAGAGCAAATGGGAGGTAGTGAATACAACTGTTACAATACTACAACGTATTAAGTAAAACTATTTGACTGAAAAGTATGAAAATATATTATTTACAGCATGTATAAGGTGTGCAAAAAACAGCAGAACATACTGACACCCAAAAAATGACAAATATGTATGATATGAAAATATAGGAAAAGATATACGCAGTGTGAAATATTAAAATATCAAGACATGCAATATACAACATTTCATAATTTTAATTTATTCCCATACTGCATATATTTAATAAGGTATAGAGCCCCTTTGCTGTGGAACAACCTGCCTAAGGAGCTTAGGCTAGCTAAATTCGTTCAGTCTTTTAAATCATTATAAACTTTCTCCCTATTGATTATTGACAAATTTATTTTTGACTAATTTTTATGTAATCTCTTGGTTTTTTAAAGTAATGTCTTTTATCTATGTAAAGTGCTTAGGGAATGTTTTGAAAAGCGCCTATACAAATAAAGTTTCTAATTATTATCACTACAAGGCAGCAAGAAGATTACGCACTAAACGGTGAGAGATGAGTGGAGAAAGAGAAAAAGAAGGAGGTTTTTGGTGTAAATGTGTGAATGCTTGGAGAGTTGAGCCTCCACTCACCTGGCTGTGGTACAGAGTACAGGCTCTCCTGGACGAAGGGCATTGCCATCACAAGCCCTGGCAGCCGGGCCGGACTCTGCAGTTCGTCGCCCTGGAAGCTCCCGGAGGAAGCGCTCAGATGGAAGAGACGCGGTGTGAAGTTATACTTCCCTGGATCTGAGAGAGGACACACATGCAGCCTCTAACTATTATTTATCGTTTCATATGACTGTGGAAAAAGTCAGTTGAGATAAGTTCATCTGGGGTTAAGCTCTGTGATGTAGATGGTGCTGTCCTGGGGTTATTGATGGACAGAGCCAAAGTGTGTGTTGTTGTCGTTGTGTACCTTGCAGCATGCAGTCGTAGGCCTTCCTGTCCATCTGTCCCAGGGCTGTCCAGAAGTCTGCAGGCTCTGAGCCTTCCTCTACGACCTCCACCGTAACAGGGCTGCTACTGCTGAGGCCCAGCTCTGGTGGGCATCTAACACACACACACACACACACACACACAATTTTACAACCTGAAACAGGATCCAAGACTTTGCTGTTTTAGTCACGTAACACAGCATTTGTGTTAGGGTTAGACAAATACATCAGTTTGCCGATATGTTGGGCCAATATTGGCTTTTCAATACAAATCTTATATTATATATGATATTGGCCAGTCAATGTAGTTCTCTGCTGATATGATGGAGGTGAGGATATGATTTTACTCATCAACTTCAGGGGAGGCGGGGAGAGTTTTTGTGTCCCGTGATGGTCTGAATGCTGTTTCAGAGGCTTTTCCTGGGGGGAATTCTGGGGGAAACACTGAACACTATAATATTTTGGCACGAAAATGGTCGATACTGAATATCGGCACAAAATATCGACTATCTGCGACTTCAGTCTAAAAATATCAGTATCAGCCTTCAAATATCCCTATCAGTTTAACCCTAATATGTCTCAGTATTACAGCTCTCATACAACTGTACTTGTATGCTGAAAACATCATTGGACACAGAATATGAGACTCACGTGTGAGTGAGATGTTCCACTGCCCTCTTGCTGACCTCTCTGGAGCTGGCGTGGGCTTTGCAGCCGTGCCAGAGGTACAGCGCCCCCTGCTGGCTATTGAGCAGGATGACGGAGCCCCGGGAGCGCAGACCAGCACAGCAGCAGTCCACTTCTAACAGAGAGCCCTCCTCTGGAAGCTCGCCGCACGCACAGAACAGACGCCACTCCGCTGCAATAAAAGCAATAAAACAGTCAAACAAAAATCACGTGACAAAACACAGTGTGATACAGGAAGAGGGATGAACAGGCTCAACCAAACAGAACTGAGTGTACCTGCGTTAGTGGAGGCGTCCTCTCGTCTGCCCTTGTGAATGACCAGGCCTCCCTGGAAAAGCTGCAGGAAACAGGGAGGTTCCTTTCCCTGAGGTACCACCACCTTCAGCAACAACACAACACAACGCTATTGAACATGTCGGCATATGGGCTTCTATAAATATAGTATTGCTTTGGATTGTAGGATTTGATCCATGTTGAAGGCACTGTGCTTGCCTGTGTTTCTTCATGGCTGTTGAGCCCGATGGACAGGAAAGCAGCGGTGCCCCGCCCACTGACACCGGAGTGACGGCCCCGCCACAGGAAGAAGGCGGTGCTTTCTTGTCCGGGGCCGATGCTCTGGTCATCTGGGCTGTTCATCTTACCTACCGCAGAGAGATAAATCATTAGACTGCATGAATAACAAACGATTTACGTTGACATTTTAGGCATTTAGCTGACGCTCTTATCTGGAGCACCTTACAATGACAAAGACTGCAACACCAGAATAAGCTTCAGTTCCTATATCACCAAAAATAAGGAGTGCAAAGGTCATATTCTTCTGACCATAGAATGATAATGTGAGAGGGAAGTGCTAGGAAAAGAAACAAAAAAGAGTTAAGGAGAGAAGTAGAAGGGATTTCCCCCCCCCCCCAGCTCTTGCCTGTGTGTGTGTGTGTGTGTGTGTG
>OMLI01023141.1:0-10106 GCA_900302605.1 Rondeletia loricata
TCCCCAGACACTGTTGGTTTTATACTCTCATGCACCTGGTAGGATGTTTGATACATGTATAGTTTGTTCTTATGAACAAAAAGGGGATTCTGGGACAACATGACATAATGTACCATGATTTGAAACAATGGTTTGCAACAATGATTTGAAATAATGATTCAATATATGATTAAGAGTGTGAATTTAAATGTTAAAAGAATGAACTTGATTAAGGTTTAACTATGATTTTGGCATTTTAATAATTGTTTATCTTTTTATCTTTTGGGTATAATCACTTCTGCTTTTTAATAGAGAAGTTGGAAAAGTACTGAAAGAATTTGTGCAAGGATGAGTCATATCGGAAAAGTACAGAGGAAAGGGTGTAAACTAAAGAAGGGTGCACTAATTAATTATTAGAAATAAGAAGGCATCCAATAAGAACTGGTATACTAATGAAATGAGATGAGGGGAGGAGAGAATATTAAGGAAGTGTTTGGGAACAGATAAAAAGGGATAACACCAAATTACGTTGGGGATTTGATGACAGACTGCTTCGACGAAAGGGCCAGGCTGAAGATTTCTTCTAAAGAAAAGAATGCTCACTCTGAGCTGAAAGAATTGAGAGAATCTTTCTAGATTCAACTTAATCACCATCATTTCAAATTACATTTTTACGATTGAACCATTTCACAATCTTGGGTTTACAAACTTTACATGTGATTTGTTTTGGGGGAAATATAGCTCCATAGATACAAGTCCGTGAGTAAGGATCAAGCGAGTTAGAAATACAATTTCTACTATTCTTAGTACAATGAAACTGAGTAGCAATCCTGACGGTGCATTAACACATAACAAACAGCAATTAAAAATAGAAAAGAGTTAAAAACTAAACTAATTTAAAGTGCTAAATATATAAATAAATAAAATATATATTTGCTGTAACCTATAAAACAATAAGATATAAAACAATAAGATATAAAACAATAAGATAAAAAATTATTAGCAGAATGCTCTTAACATGCATATTTTAAAACATGCAGTTAGGGCAAATGGATTTGCTTTGTGAAAAAAATAGAGCTATCCTTTCTATTTGTGGGCTCTGATATCTATTTGACAAGCATGTTAGTTACATCATGCTCTGCATTCCTAGACGTCTTGATAGGATGGCTGCTGTGCACACAGGTAAAACAGTCCCCTAGGGGGCAGAAGCCATCAGTGCTAGTGCCTCTTTAAAGATAGCTCATATACTGACATCATCTGTGTCATTCCTCTGTGTTCATCTTCTTGCCTTGCAGCATGTGGTACCTAAGCACCACTAAGTACCTTAGGTAAGGGTGTATTTTGTCTCTCCTTGATGAGATTTGAATAGCTGTTTTTCTTCTTCTATTGAATAGGTTGAAACAAAATCTGTGAATGTTTCATACTGAAGTTATTATTATTTTTTACATTGAATAAATAAATAAGTACATAAATCATACAAACTTTGAGGTGATTTTTGACTCTTTGACAGTTTACACAGGAATATCCTAGAATTAATTGGATCTGTGTCTGTGACTGAAACATAGATGGTCTTAAGCAGGACTCTGAGAGCTTGAGACAGTTTAAGCAGGGATTAGCAGGAAGTGAGTAGAAGCCACCTGTGCTAGTAGCCCGCACTGTGTCTCCTTAAAGATGGCCTAGATTGATTCAGTTTCACTCCACTTTGATGCTACCTTCTTCGTTTCATTGGCATGTGGTACCCCACATGGCTGTATTATGATTTCAAATAATAAAATACGCCACGTACATACAACAGCAACAGTAATTTCAACTCAAAGTGACTCAATAGGCCTTTCTGTGTTTTGTGTGTGTGGATACGTGTGTGCAATTTATGTTTATACAGTATGTATGTGGAAGATGGGGCTTGATACCTCTGTGGTACACTCTGTTCTGTGCTGATCTCTGGGTAGTTCTTGCTCTCTTGGGGTCTGGGTGGACACCCATGGCAATGCTTGACAGAGGCCATAACAGGATGGAGTCAGACCACGTACAGGCCATGTAGTACACCAGCTGGGAGATAGGATGCTCTACTCATCTTAACCTCCGTTCCCCCCTCAGGTCAGTTTAATCCTCCCAAGGTGAAAGGAGCACAGATGATAAGTTAGCAGGCTGCTCAGAGATCAAACATCTAAAATAGAAGAGTAGAAATTTTCCTTTTTGTGTCTGTATGTACATCTGCTCTGTTTCCATCATTCTCTCTTGATCTCTTGTTCTTTCTGTATATGTACAAATCAAACCCACAATTATTTCCCCAACTGTTTGTGTAAGACTGTATAGTGATATATTTTTTTTGCAATGAATGCTTCAGTTTGTCATGGGTGTTCAGTGTGAGTTAAATGGCTCAGCAGGGATCCTCTAGGAATCTGTGAGCTCTCAGCTTATCTCTCTGCCTTAATTGACCCTGTAAAAGATAGAAGCTACACTCTCCTTTCAACTACTTAGGAGGCCTCAGTGCTCTCCTGACACTACAGTCCATCTTAAAGAACATATCCCACTCTTCAAGGGAGGCGACATGTTAGACCCTAACTGTTACAGGCCCATATCCATTCTGCCGTGCCTCTCCACAGTCTTTGAGAAACTGGTCAACAAACAGCTCACCTATCACCCGGAGTCCCATAGTATTCTCACCACAATCTGGCTTTAGAACTGGCTACGGGTGTGCCTCTATAACACTTAAAGTGTTAAATTACATCATATGTGCCATTGATAACAAACATTGCTGCGTGGCTGTATTAATTGACTTGGCAAAGGCTTTTGACTCGGTGGACCACTGCATCCTGTTTGACAGGCTCAAAGACCTTGGTTTCACAGAGGAATGTCTGGCATGGTTCAGCAGCTATCTCTCTGGCCGTGTACAGTCTGTGAAAGTAGAGGGTTTGCTGTCTGACCCACTGCCCCTGTCCATGGGTGTTCCTCAGGGGTCCATTCTTGGTCCAACCCTTTTCAAGATTTACATAAATAATGTTGCTTATGCTGCTGGCAACTCTCATATCCATCTGTATGCTGACAACACCATTCTGTACACATCCGGCTCCTCTCTGCTCTGATTTCCCTGCAGCATGGCTTCACGGCATCCAATATGCCTTTTTCAACCTTCACCTTCTTCTGAACACCAAAAAAACCAAATGCATGGTGTTTAACCGGAACCTACCCCAAGACTGATTCAGATTTTGTTTCTGATTACTGCACCTGCTTTTGAATTTGCTTCTTCTGGCCCTGCTACTGTACATAGATTTTTGTTGTGTATATATTGTATATGTCGTGATGTTTTAAACTGCCTCATGTTGTTTATTGTGGTTATGTTTTTATTATTTGTACAGACTTGCATACTGTTTTTGCCTCTTGGCCAGGGCATCATTGTAAATGAGAATTGGTTCTCAATTGACTTACCTGGTTAAATAAACATAAAAAAACAAAAAAAACAAAAATACAATAACACTTTGAAAGCTCCGTGCTCTGTGTGGGTGTCTGACTGGCTTGTCATAAGTGAAACAGTCTGGGTCTGCATCTCTGACTGTAGCGTACATGGTCAAGTAAACCCCTTGATCTTGTGCAGGACTCTGGCAGCTTGAGACCATTTGAGCAAGGATTAGCTGATATTATCCAAGGTTTATCGTACTGAATTAGCCTACATCTCCATAGCCCCAGCTTGGGGTTGCTGCCCAGCAGTTGACATGATAACAGAAAAATGCCCATCCACCAGGTTACACGGGTAAAAATAAAGGCCACCTGACTGGTTTGGATAAAGTGCTGCAACAGTATTAATGACAATCAAATGCAGACCTAATGTATGACAGGATGCTACAACTCAAATTTTGTGTGGCCAGAATTACAATAATGTGGTGAGAACATACTAAAGAAAATCAGCCTAATCAAGAAAATAATCATGTTTGCTTAATATCTCTTGGCATCCCTTTCTATTCTGTGTGGTATCAGAATTAGGTATCAGGTATTAGATCAGGTTTCAAAAGCTGAGGAGGATGGAGAATCAGAGCAGGAATGTGAGCTAGTTGGCAGGGCTGGGCAGAGAGGCAGGTTGAGGGCATCAAGGTAAGGATTTAAGGGAAGCCTTGGCTGGGAGCCAAACACAAAGGTCAAAATGCCATTGTGGTAAAACTCCATTGATGATGGAAACATATTCAATCTTTTTGAAAACATCATATAATTAGTATATGCCTTGAAATAAAAAAATTAAAAAGCCACAAAAGCAAGTGAATGTGGTTAAATGTGACATGTATTTGGTCTGATTTCTTCCCTGACAAGAAAAAGGGATGATGATGAAGAAAATATTCCCTCAGTTTTCAATAACGAGAAATATGGGATACCTCAAACAGTAGGCCAACATTGTTAGTCTACTCCAGAAACATATATAGCCTATTGGTTTTATTGCAGTTAAAATATATTAAAATTGTAATTCTGTTAGTATTTCAGCATGATTTTTCAGAATTCTTCACACAGGCCATGCCATTTCAAAATATATCTGATGTCTTTTGTTTAGCCTCAGTCTTGTCACATGACAGAGGTCATACACTTCAGGCTTCTTATAAACTGAGCAGCAGAAAGAAGCTCTGACGCCATATTGATCTGATCCTCTGTGTCTCGTGCTGACTCTTGCTTTGAACAAACTGGAGAAGTTTGGGAGATGTGTAGAAAAAGGGAAAATTAGTGATTGGTGGTGTTTGCTTTTTGTTTTGTTATGTTGGAGCATTCCGCATTTTGGTTACTTTCTTACATTGTTGCACTGTGGCCCAAAGAAAGTGATTAGAGTAAAAGTTGATGGTGGGGAAAGCTGCAATTGTGTCCTAGCACTCACTAAGCCACATTAGAGTCACAGGTTCAGTGGCATCAGTCCCATTACTGCATCAGTCATTTGATGACTTGTAAACATAAAGTTATTTACGGTAGTCATATGTGTGTAATATGGTATTCTGGACTACATCAGGAACATGATCTGACTTATCAAAACGTTTTGTTGGTTCATCAAGTGAACCAAAGCCACTGAAGTAGATATCTGTCTGCATCCATATTAGTGCTGATTCACACTTCACTCTGTACTGACGGTCCTTACATTGCAAGTACATATCATTGTCATTGCATGAGAAAGTAATAGTAGGTGGAATTACCATCAGTCGGTAACGTACAGTATGTTTAGGTAAGCAATAGTGTTTATTCCGTTAAGATGTATGACACACCATGTTAAAAACCTTTTAGACAGACACAACGCCCCTCAATTGTCACTCACCCTCAATATTTAAAGTGCTTTTGACAAGACTAATTTATCAAAAAGTCTGATCATTTAGCAGAGTCTGTTCTTGTACACTTCCAGTGTGTATACAGGTCATGGCCCGGGTGCTTGTTGAGCTCTGTATCTTAGATGAAAGAGGGTCAATTATAATGAGAAGAGGGGATAATAGAAATCAAGGGAAGAGAAAGTGGCAGACAGATTAGGAGTAAGCTGTTTGAAGTTACCTGCTCTGTTGAGACTGGGAGGAGGAAAGAAAGGAAGATCATCCATCAGAAACAATTTAATCAACTGCATTCTGCTCCAGCCTCCAAACACAATCTTATTCTCCATTAAATGTTTAGTCGACAGAACCCATTGGATCACTGTTGCTGCTGCTGAACACCATGGCCAAATATAGAGGGCCACAAAGCCTCTTAGGACAGAGCCCTCTTACAATTCCCTTTCCGTGTACAGCATCCCCGAATAGACCACACAAAGATCCTTAAGCCAAAATCCCTCCCTGGTATTTAATTCTAAATTAGTAATTACTGGGTGTGTCAGTGTGTCTTAGGTTTGCAGGTAGGTTTCGTGAAGCAGCTCATTTGCACGCTGGCTTCGGAGCGAGTTGCACTCTCACGCAGACACGCAAATTCTGAAAGACACTGCACTGGCTGTAGAAGGGTATCCCTAGGGAGCCATTGAAGAACCCAGTCACTTAGGGGGGACAGACCAGATACAGCTGCCAAGATGTGTGACATGGGGGGACTGGATAACCTGGTGGCCAACACGGCCTACCTAAAAGCCCAGGGTGGTGATGATAAGGAGATGAAAAAGCGCCGCCGCAGCTTGTCTCTCCCCAAGCCTGAGCAATGCAATGCAGTCCGGTCTTCTGTCGAAAAGGACTTTGCGATGATCTGTGAGAGGCAGCCCATCGGCAAAAAGTTTTTCCGTGAGTACCTGGCAAGCAACCGTGAGTATAAACTTGCTGCTGACTTTTTGGATGAGCTGTATGACTGGGATCTGGCTGAAGGTGCAGCAAAAGACAAGGCACGCCAGAACATCATCAACAAGTACTGCAAGGCAGACTCCAAGACCTTCCTGTCCTTCCTAACTGGTGAGGCCGCTGACAAATGCAAGGCTGTGACAGATAAGGACTTTGAGGAGGTGATGAAAGGAAAAGTCCAGGAAGGTACGAGAGAGTTTCTGAAAGGCAAACCCTTCACGGATTACCAGGCCAGCCCATTCTTTGATAAATTCCTCCAGTGGAAAGAGTATGAGAAACAGCCCATCAGTGACAAATACTTCTATGAGTTCAGAACTCTGGGAAAGGGAGGCTTCGGCGAGGTAAGCATGCACATAGTCTACATATAATATTCTAAAGGTTTGCTGAAATACATCCCATGGTAAATTCGGTTTCTAGAAATCTGTTTCTAGAAATTGCACCTGAAAAAAAATTTAAAAAAAGGTTTGCTGTCACTTCTTGAGCATTAATCCCACTATGAGAACATAAAACCTACGTAGCAGAGGTTAGGAGATGATTAACTTTGCCTTTAATAGGAATAGAGGTGTATTGGGCCTGAAGCAAAAGAAGGGATGTTCTGGGACAAGTAACTTAGCTGACACAATCATCAGGATTTACCCTGTCTCAAGGTGACCATGCCAAAGCTTCTGCAAAGAGGACAAAGTCTTGTGGCATACAGACATACCTGTTTGATTTTAGAAATGCATAACGATGCCTGATGTATCACATAGTATTCCCCATAGTTACAAATGCAAAGCCAAAATACAGCAAGCAGTATGAACTACCTTTGATTGAACTGTGCTAAGTGCTAAGGTCCTTCTAATATAAGGGATGACACATATTAATTAGGCCCTACTGAAGATAGCTAAATGCATAAATTCATAACTGAAGAGCTATATTAATATCAAAGATGAGAATAAGATGTCAAGTCCAAAATAAGATGAGAATAAGATGTACCACACACAGTGGTGACCATTACAGGGTTTTGATGGACAACCTTGCTTTTGCTCTCACTGATGGGTTTTAAAGAGCTAAGATCCATGGCTTTCCTGCTGTCTCTCTCCAGGTGTGTGCTGTTCAGGTGAAGAACACAGGCCAGATGTATGCCTGCAAGAAGTTGTGTAAAAGGCGACTGAAGAAGAAGGGTGGTGAGAAGATGGCCCTGTTGGAGAAGCAGATCCTGGAGAAAGTAAACAGCCTGTTTCTGGTCAACTTGGCCTACGCCTATGACAACAAGACCCACCTGTGCCTGGTCATGACCCTGATGAATGGAGGAGACCTCAAGTATCACATTTACAACATTGGCTATGATGGCAAGGGGGTGGACAAGGGCATTGAGATGAAGCGCATCATCCACTACACAGCGCAGATCACCACTGGCATCCTCCATCTGCATGCCATGAATATCGTATACCGTGACATGAAGCCAGAGAACGTGTTGCTGGACAGCCAAGGCCAGTGCCGACTTTCAGATTTGGGTCTGGCTGTGGAGTTGGCTCCAGGGAAGACCATCACCCAGATGGTGAGTAGATCTACACTCAGCAGGGGTATTCAGGTTAAATGTTTGCAAAATTGGAGATGTTGGCCTGTTCACTTTTGGTACACATTTTAAAAAGTGCATCAAGTACACCAAGTCGCCCAATGATAGCCATTAGGATGCAGTTAGCATGAGGGGCTGTAGCTGGACAATGTAAGCAATCATGATGCCCATCATAATGAGATCTTACATCTTGCATCTGTTGTTCAAAGCCTTTGAAGCCTCAAATGGCCTAGGTCAAAAGTCATCTCCTTTAGGGTTTGAATTAGTTTAAGAACACACATACTCAGACACAAACTGCTACATACAGGAAAAAGAGGGTAAAGAAGTAGAGACCACCAATCACTGGGTGATACCTCATCTACTTCTATCCCCACCCTGTCTGCTTTTAGTTATTTGAAGATAGGGCTAAAGCAAAAAATTGGACTGTGGTTGTTGGACTCCCTCTCAATCTCTGTGGAGCTTTCACTTCAAATCCAGATGGGGATTACTTACTACAGGAGTGCTTAAAGATCTGTCCAATGAGAGTCGCTGAATCCATTATATAATACATTTGATCCTTTAGCAGTCAGATTACAGCCTGGCCAATTATAGGCCACCGTTTTGTAGTCTTAGAGACTATGGAGGTCCAGTGCTAATTGAGATGAGGGTCGTCAATGAGTGTAAGAGCGTCTCCCTCAGCGATTTGGTTGCAGAGATTTCGCTATTTCTGTAGAGGAGTGACCTTGTGGCAGTTGCTTCAGTTGTGCTGCGGTTGCTTTACTTGCCAAGGCCTGAAGCTCCTTCCTCTTGATTCTGCACAGCAACAGATATCATGTGACCATTGAGTTTAATATTCTATCATGCCACTCTTTAGGCACTGCTTGCGCAGAAGTGATTCTTGCATCTTACTGAGACTCTTAATATGGAAAATGAAAAGTTGTCAATGTGACAAAACATCATGGCGGTCTGTCATTTCAATCAATAAGCTTGACTATCAAGAATAATCAGGTGCTGACAAAAACATGCACGATACAGAAGAGAAAGGAGCACATCCTGTGCTGACAGCATCAAATGAACACAAACGTGATTTTCAAATGGGTTTCTTATGATTTTATTCTCTTCCATCTTAGTTAAGTCTCATCATGCTTTATCAAACCTCACCTGTACTTACTTATAGACTACATGAGTGCTCAAAAAGATGAAGAGTTTTGCAGCAGGGTTTCTCCAGAACTCACTTGCAGTAGCAAAGAGTAAGCTGCTGGTTCTATGAAAGTCCAGTAAGCTCATTATCTAGTACTCTGATGCTCCTCGGTCAGCCAGAGTGACTAGGCTAACCCCTACGGGCAAGGCTGGCTTTGGTCCCCTAATCCTCTTAGCAGGCATTACACAAATCTGTCCCTGATTAGATTGACAGAACCAGGTAAAACCTACGCTGAATATGTTTAAATACAGCACTTTGCTGTGCGCAGTTTGCGTGGAAGGTGACTTTAACTTGGCTGAAAAATTTCCATAGACTTCCATAGACTTTCCATAGACTAGAGTGTGCTTGTTCTTTACTCATCTGTTTAGTTGGACTGATTGCTAACAGACACACACATTTCAAATGAACAGAACATAGGTAGAAAAAGCCACTCGGGTAAAGTAGAAAATAAGGCAGGAGTGACTTGACAGAAATACTTGTCTATTGTAAATGGACAAGTATTATGGTGAATTAGTAGCACACAGACCTCCAGCTGTTTGGTCAGTGGACACACAGTATCAAGCCAAGACCAATCAGTCAGAGGGGTCCATCCAGGCACATCCTTGACCTAATCATGTCACACTTGTTAAAATAAAGGACAGATCTGGAGGTACCAGAAGCATCCAATAATCAGAATCTGTCATGCTCAAAGGTCATGTACTAAACATGAACTTATTACCTCTTGAAGTTTTTGTATTTCAATAGGTGGGGTGAAGCTATGGAACAGTTTAAATGTGGAGTTAAAGCAATGTACAAACATAAAGCAGTTTAAATTTAGGTACAAAGATATGGTTTTCACCAGGTACTGGGATGAAGGAGGGGTTTGAAAATAATCACGTGCACAGGGTTTACTGTTGATTTGTTTTGGTTATTTAATTTCTTAATACTTATTTTATATATTATTTGTTATGTAAATAAAAAATTTGAATTTATAGATATTTCACTTTTGGATAGTTAGTTGATCACTAACTAATTATTTATGGAGAAGGGGTGGGATTAAATAAGTTTTTACTTCTTCTCACTCCTTTTCGAATATGTAAATAAGTATGTTTGTTTTTTTGTTTTGTTTTCTGACAGCTATGCT
>OMLI01023142.1:0-11098 GCA_900302605.1 Rondeletia loricata
GAGCTCTGATGGGGGACATCAAAAGAGCGGTGAGAGTGACAGCTGGTCCTCCTCTTGGTCAGGCCCCCTGATAAGATCAGAGTGACAGGAGAACATGGGGCCCAACAGGTACCTCCTTCCCTCCCCAGCACCCTCCTTGTTGCTCCCATATGGCCACTAACAAGTCCCTCACTTACCAAAATGTCAAGGTTTTTAATTTTTCCGATTTGTCATACCTTGAACATGAACATTAAATTATACAGCATTTATTTATATAAAAATGCACATTAGCGGAAATATTTAACATTTCTACACCGGTACCCATAGAGAGCTATGTGGGTTAGTTCTTCTTTGTTTTCTAGTTCTCTACATGACACCTCCACACTATTTGACTGCCCTTCACATGTGGCTGCTCTCCTTCTCCAAGATGCCATAAACCCATCGGGAGTGTGTTCACAATGACCACTTGAAAGCTGTGGCTTCCTCAACTCCAAGCCTAATGGACTCTGGTCTGACACCTATAAAATATTTCAGACTTTGGGCAAAGACTCCCACTTGTCTCTTTCCAGTATATATGCTCCAGTTAAAGAAAAGCTCAGCTGGCAAGTCTGAAAAGGTCAATATTCTGGTCATTTATGAGCAGGAAACGGATTGGTACACTTTTTATGGCCTTTCTTCCTCTTTCTTCATTTCCAAAATGTGGAATGTTCTTGTGATATTATTTGCTTCTTTTTTTAATGTATTTATTTTTATGCTTCTATATTCTGCATGATATGGTCTAGTGTTGGACAAAAACATGATCAGTGTGGGAATAACCATCCAAATTAAACTGGGAAAGCAAATCACCAATACACAGGACACAATTGTTTTCCAAGGTATGGGAGACTATCCAATTAAATTGTATTCACCTGGGGGAAACATTGCTTGTTATGGGGGAAACTACAGCATTTCCTTGGGGTTAGTAGCTTGCTGTTTGTTTGTCTTTGTCTCCCAGGTATAGTTAGTGGTTAGTGGTTAGCTTGCCCTCCCCATCTGAAACAGGTCCCAGCTCGCAGGTGTAGTGGAAAGGATCCAACAGTGAGACAAGGTGGAAGATAATAAGGCCCTTTTTTCCTCAGCATACTCTGGGTCAGAATTATAGTACAGTAGGTATATCCCATTTCTTCCTCTGTCTCTTTTGTTTCCCATTACTTTCTTTTTCCATGTTTTGTTGCATTTCTCAGGGCAAAAAGCAAAAAAAACAACAACTGTGGAGCAGACAATGTAATTTCAGCCGGCTCCACTGGCACATTGCGGGACACCCTGAGGTCTTGTCTCTGGACTGATTTGGACAGGCTGGCCCCTCTCTCAGTGCAGGGGTCAGGGGTCATGCAGGGAGCAGATTGATCCTCCATGCGGTATCAGGTCTCTCCACCTATAGGAAACACGATGAGGACAGACAGACTCAGACAGCTGTCGCGATCAGACAGCCAGTATCAGTATATTCCAGGTATCTTGTCAGTTCATCACAATTAGGATAAGAGCATAGGTTATGAAGCTTACATGAGTCAACTCAAAACACAGAAATATCACAAATAATACTGGAATATTGGTGTGCATGCAATCACGATCATTATCAGGGGATAGGAACAGCTTACACCCAAACATTTAAAGGTGTATATCTTGTGAAACTTGATAACTTTCATAAGAATTTTTGTGTGACTAAAGAGGGCAAAAGTTTGAAGTGATGCATGGTTTTGTCATTTGCGGTGTGTTGATATAGAACATGTAATCCTGATGAATGGCTCTTTGAAACTTGACACAAAGCAACTGATGGGGGAGTGCCGTCCCCAACCCTTTGTCCTGGGGCATTAGGGAAAGTTGAAGGGGAAGGCTTATAGGCAATTAAAAGAAATGCATCATTTTGTGAGGGGGGGGGGATAGGGGTATTCTGAAAGGATTTATAAATAGAGAGCAATGCAAAATGCCATTGTTTCTCTAATTATGTTGAATTTGAATGGATGGACTGTGGGATTTCACAGTGATACCTAATGGCAACATATGGCAAAGCTTCCTTTATCTTCTCATGGCCGTTAGCACCACAGCTTCCTGGCATAAATATGCTAAATGGGTGGAAACTGAACTTCCCTTTATGGCTCTTAAGATAAACATAACACCTGACAGTGAATGAGGTTAAAGATAAACCAACATTGGGATTTTGATTTATGTCCCGGTGGCGAAGATGAAAGGATTTCCAAAGAAATCCTATCAAGGGCTGGCCATGACTTTCGTTCCATTATGTTAACAGCGGAGAAGTGGATAAATCTTCGCAATCTGGACCACAGCCCTGGTGAAAGTCCCCTCCAGAGGCCTGGATGACGGCATGTGGATGATGTGTTTATATGGGGTGTATACCGAGGCAGTAAATCACCACAGGACCAGAGTGTAAGGAAGGACGACAGTCTATCTGGGGCCCCATGTGTTTTAGGGAGAAGGGGGGTAGTTTTGGGGTAAACTCTGTCACTTTGAGAGAGGTTGACCTGTCAGGTTTGACCCCGGAGTTCCTTTGAACAGGACAACCCAGGGTGACACTCTGACGGCCAGTTTGTTGAGGGATTTGCACATGAAGGACGGATTTAGAGAGTCTCAAGAGAGGGGCTGCAACTGAGATCCCTCATCTTTCTTTCCTGTAGTATTTCTTACATTGAAATAAAAACAGATGAGGATCAAATGTATCAAAACATGTTTCCCTTAGAGGGTTAGTGTGTTTTGGCACATATGTGGATGAGGTCATGTTTTAACATCAAAGCATCCCTTGAAACCCTATCTAACTTCAATTATCTATATACTCGGTTGGCAGTGATACTCTATGTACACAGTTGGCACAAATTAGGTTAATCGATCAAATCAGCGGCTGACACATTATATGATATTGATAGCAGAAGTACAGAAGGGTGTAAAAGGGCCATAAAACACCTGCCTACAGTATGTTATTGCCCAGTGTTAAGTATTGTAACTGAAAAACATATTAACACAACTGAGCCTGATAGCAGCAGTACGTGCTAGTGTTTAAACAATGTAGGGTTAGTAACACATAGGAGTTCCTGTATTGCAAGGAAGTCAGATGTTCCCATTCAAAACAACAATTATAATATTTGCCGTGGGATCTCTGCACAATATGGCCCCAGTTGGGATTATGGAGTGATGCTAAATCATGGCGCCACTTTGCAAATGACATAATCTCTAAACAAATAAGAAAAAAGATGACAGATGGGCCTTGGAGGCTCCTGTCAGGCTGCAATCCAGCAGCCGCCGCCCCTCGTTTAGTTCGATTTGACACCAGCACACCGGTACCTCCCTCCAGCCGATCCATCCTATTGATCGGTGCTGGGTGCGCTCTAGTTGGATCAATACCATTTCATTTCACTGCACATCACTATCTGCACCACCAGCATAACCTCCCCCATTGAGATCGATCACATCCTCAGCAGGATGATTGTACCGAAGGGGATTTCCGCTTCTCTGGCCATTGAATGCATTAGAGCCAAAGGAAGACGGGACAAAGGAAAGAGAGGGATGAGGTAGAGAGAGTTTGGGAGACAGAGAGTGAGAGAAGGGGGTCAGCTTTCATCCTGACTCTGGGTAGATCTGGCGTCCAGATGACCTGCGCCTACAGAGCAGATTAGCCATGACAGTTGTTTCTGGAGAGAGGGGCTAATCTAAAGCTGCCTGGAGATCCTCAGCCACGCAACATAAAGGCCAAACCAGGTACGCTGTGTCAAAAACGCACAGGGCAGTTCATCAGGCCTTATCTCAAGACGCCAGTGTAGAGATCCATGGAGCAGATTAGACTGTTTACATTTATTTGAGATTTTTATCCCGACATTCCTTTAGAATTAGGCATGCTGTGAAAACCCAGTGCGAATTCCTGTCTCAGAGAGATTCTGCGTCCCTGCAGTGAGAGGCTCCTTATTTCGGTGGTGTGACAGACAGCGCCTAAGCCAAAGCTGCACGCCCTCACACAGAAGGGCACTGCTTGGGCATATCTCAGTGTGTATCCACCTAAGAAACACCCCAGCTCTCCGGGAGATCCACTCTGTGTTGTCATGGCAGTCCTCCAAACACAGTAGGGATGTAGTTAAGGGCTTTGTACTTCCTGTGTTTACCAAGCGTCTTGGGCAATCATGCAGTGAGGGACAGGATGCTGGTCTCCACAATGGCAGCAGAGTTTGCCTTGAATCCTCTATGGCAGAACGAGGCATACAGGCAGAGAAGCTAACCTAACCTAATCTACCTAGCCAGAGACGACGACAGTGTGCAAGGAGCGAGCTGTTATGTCACTTTTCCATTTTACCAGCTAGAATGCTAATGACAGATGTCCTCTCCTCGCTTACCCTCCCTCCTCACCCATCACATCACTAGTCAGCAGTCAACATTTGGCACAGAATGTGACATTCTTACGCAGAGGTTAGGACATCTCTCAGTGCCATAAGTGGATTTGTCAACCAGGAAACGGGGCTGTATTTATAGAACGATCTAAGTAAGGGCCAGAGGACAGTAATCTGGCCTGTTTTAGCCTGACATCAGCTAATATAGCTAACCGCAATCTGTGTTGGTAGTGTAAGTGGCTTTTCCAGGTGTGAGACCAATTGTCCAAACGTTGTCACTCCACAGCCGGCACGCATATGCACACGTAATGGACGGCTGTAAATCCTTAATGCACCATTGAGGTTGCTGGAGTGGCGGCCGGGGAATAACTCTCATCAATCAGCTATTGTAAACATTAGTTCAATTATGCAGTGTTGTGTGCTGGTGTTTAGCATAATGAAAGGCCTAGTCTGCTCCCCTGTCCTTGAGAGGATCTTTATTGGTGCTATTGTTCCTGAACACAGTAGTTAATAGACATGTTGGGATTGTTCGCTATTATTGGAGAAGAAATACCCAAGTTCATAACTTAAAGACTTTTCTCTGATCATTTGAATCAACTACAATAGAGTAATGACTACAGAGAAAAACGAATGTTTACCGTTTTTAGTTAAAATATTCTACACTCATGTAAAGTTTAAAGGAACAAACCAGCAGTTTAAAGATTTGTCCTTATCTCATCTTCACCGGTAATCTTAGGTAAGCACTTGTTGTTTGCTCTTCCAGACAATTCATTTATCAGTGTTTTAGTGTCAGGTTGTGCTTACCTACTGCAACTGCAATACAGTATAAACAAGACCGTGTGCAAAGCCACGGAACAGCCGGGCACCTATGTAGCTTGGAGGGGAATGCACATACCGCCAACCACTGGAGCAACTTGCAGTGTAAATGCCATTGTCAATACAATATTTTCACAGGAAAAAGGAGGCAGCAGCAGAGTGTCCAAAACTACTTCCTGGCTTACCAGAAACACTCTGCACACCTGTGTTACCTCCTCCAGATTTGGCTCTGAACCGTAGTTGGGACAACCTCTGGTTATATACGTATAAGTGTTGGCTCATAACTGGTAACATCCAACTATGTCTATCATCCGGTTATTTTCTGTATATAAGGAGTCAAAAGACTTTTCTCTCTTGGGCAGGGCATTTATTACCTCCATGAACATAAAGCATATACATTTCACTTCATTAGCTTTCTCTACTGACCGCTAAAACACACACACCTGTCTATGGACTTTTTCTCCGTCTATCCCCTGGATGATCACGATATCATCTCGACTGGATCTGGATGATCTGAACGCGTGAAGCAAAATGCAGCTCGCCCAAGGGAGCTCACCACTTTCAGGACTGTTCACCATAAGTTTTGATTCTGTGTTTACATGCCACTGCACATGCTCACGGACTTAGACCCAGTCTGTGAGCATGCGCAGTTCAACAATCGAGCATGCGCGGTTCAACAATGACAGACAGACAGACGGACGGACATACAGACAGACTCGAGCAGATCATAGGTATAGAGCCGCGCATCTCGCGATGCCCGGCTAATCATAGGTATAGAGCATCTAAAATGCATCTAAGATACTGTCAAGAGTCCTCAGTTTGTGTGTGCATTGGTATAGCAAAACTGTTCAAGTGGATTGAAAACTGATGGGTCAGGATTACCATTATTTAAGGCTGACTTGGATACAACTTCTGCTGGCATGCATCACTTATGTGGAAATGATAAGACTTAACAAAGGGCATGAATCCGCAAAACTGCAATAATGCTCCCAATGGTGAATTTTATTTTAACACTTTGGGTCTTTGTCAGGAAGTCAAAACGCTGGTGTGTGCTCAAATAAAATTCATTATTGGGAACATTATTCTTGTGTGTGGATTCATGTCCTTTGTTCAGATTGCACCAGTTTTTTTGGTGGATGTGCGCATAGCCTTCTAAACGAAGACTGACCTGATATCAGCATTTTGGAGCATTTTTGGAATTCTGTTTCCTAAAACAATTTCCAATTAAGTAGGTCAATTTGACACAAAAGTGGAGGCATTATAATCAAAATTAAAGACAACATACAAGTGAAAACGTACATATCTGGAGTTAGTTTTATATGCTCTTTGGAGGCACTGAAAGGTAAAAGGTAAGTCAATTTCAACCATCAAATGTAAATGGAAAGTTGTTTCCAGCCAATGGAGGTGCTTTCCTTTATTGTGTATTTGTAACAATATTTTTTTTAAAGTATGAATTATATATGTAAAAATATACAATGTAAAACAGATAGCTTTGTAGACATGACAAGCCAGAAGAGGAAACCCTAAAGAAAGGGAAGAAGAAGGCTTACTGAAGAGAGAGAGAGGCAGTTCAAAGAGCAGTCAGCTGATTCACTTCACATTCCTCCTGCTCTCCCATTTCCTCATAGCCAATCTGACATTGCAGCCCCCTACAGAGTACCATCCTTCATCCCTGGGCGAGTCTGTTGTCTAATGAGGGGCGTTAGATTCAGACCCATTACTTCACCACTGTCTCAGGGCCTGTGTTTCTCATCATGTTGTACTCCCCATCTGCTACTTCACTGTTAAAAGTGGTCTGAAAACAAACCATTGTGGTAGCTGAGCTGAGGCTAAACTCCTTTTATATGTGTTTGTTTACATAATATAGCAAAGAATGTACTAAGGCACTCAACATAATGTGTTTTGAAAGATGAATACCAACAGGAGAACTTAGAAAGACCTGTCAGTGGTGCACAATGCTAATCTTTAAAATTGGAGTCACTTTTTCCTCTGAAGTGAGGAATTATATAGGGGAACTATTGAGTCTTTACGCTACGACCCAACTGGGGATTGAACTCGTCAACCACAACACCACTGAGCTGGTTGATTTCTTGACATAAAAAGTATTACAGGTACTCTAAAATGTGTTTGTAAGATAAATTCGATCCGTTTTTATCCTTTGTAAATATTTGATTTGCTGTCTGTATAAATGGACAGGAATGAGAGGAGAACTTACCACACCTTGTTCAAATGTTCCTACGTTGTCCTCAAAGTGGACCAAAAAACTGAAACAGATTTTTAAAACTCCTTTCCAAACACAAGTGTGTTTGCCACTTCATAAGTGTTTCACCTATCAACACATCCCAGAACGTTTTTTATTTTATTTTAAACACTAATTATAGATAGCCTATACCTGAGTAATCTCCTTTTCATACACTATGGACTCCTATTCGTTAGACTGTATCCTAGAGGTTTGAAGGCATGGGAATGTGATACTATTACACTTAGCACGATTACTACAATTCTTATTTATATTTAATGCTAATGCCACCCTGGCCCGCACTTATCAATATTGCACAATTGCACCCGTCTTGTTGTTACACCAAAGTAATTACAGGTTAAGCAATGTAATGAACCTGTACTATTCTAATGATAATGCTGGGATAACAGGTGCCAGATCTTTGGTCATTGTCATAAATACAGGTTAACAAAATGTAATTGCATCCATTATGCTGTGAAAATACTGCCGCAGCAATATAAACGTATTCAGATATTTCTTTACATAAAAAAGAATTCATTTGAAAGACATTTCAGTTGCACAGACCAACACGCTTCATACACAGCTTACAGAGAGTGTGGTCCTCTGGGTAGACAGTCGCAAAACAAGTTCCTCTTTCTTTACACACAAACACAACATGGCCGAAATGAGGTGGTGGCTGTTGGTGTGAGGCTTCTACCTCATGGTGTGAGCTGCTTTTTCATCTAACACTCTTTCACCAAATGTCAATTGGCAAACAAGTAAACCTTCCCCCCTAAAGAAGACCCTGATTAGGCTAACCGTTCTCTTTCTAAAGGGTATAGCCCTAAGAGAGCTTGGGGGACAAGAGGATGCTAAATGCTGGCAAATAAAGAATTATAGACCTTTAAATAGTTGCCACCTCACACAGTACTAACTATTTAAAAACTTGCAAAGAAACAGACGCAGACACACAGACACACAATCCAAACACACAATCATTGTCTATGTGACAATTGTCTCATTTATGCTTTGCTTTTTACACACAAGCTTGGATTTTGAGTGCTTGAAATGTTATCACTCAGAGATCACAATATGAATGGAGACAAGCAAGTGGAGGAAATATGTTAACATATCATCAGCAATACAAAAGGTCTTCATCTCTGACAAGATAAAGACACAATGTGATCAACGGCCCTCTCTACGAGCCTTTGGTAAGTGGACAGCATTCCTTCATTAGCTTTTGAACTCTCTCTGCTGCAGGCCATTTCTGCTACTCCAAGACTACCATTGTTCCACTATGGTCATTGACAATGTCTTGGGTGTGTATGTACCTTGTCTGCAGCTCCACGCTCCCCTGATTCCTGTTTTGCCATCTGAACGGGCCTGGACGACACACCCCTTCCCTTACCCGCTCTCAGGGAACGCAGGCAACATCAGCTAAAGACCTGTGTGAGAAAACCAAGCCACCCAGAACGCTTGGCTGCCAGTGAAAGGACAAATCAATCCAAATGGAAACCATTGCACGTCATTCAGAACGGCTCACTGAAAAAATACAGTTTTCTATTTGTGTGTGCTGAGGCGGTTGCAAAAGAGTTTGCAGCCTCCAGAGACACAAAACTACAGGGACCAAATCTCAAATGAACAAAAACTGGTTGAATTTTGGAACATTTGAACTTAAAGCATTTGGTTATGAGAGAATATCTTTTATGTTTGGACTTCATAGACAATGCAATTCATACACATTCATATTGCCTTTAGCATTGCCTTTGGTTTCACTTAACCTGCTTGACAAGTAATAACCCAGTGACCTGACCTCCACTCACCATATTCATGTAAGACAGCCAGTCACCGGGTTCGAGCCCAAGGTGTCCAGGGTGCAAGCCTCAGACATCAAAAGACATCTTTTATGATCCTTTTTATGGTCTCTGTGCTCTGCTCATTCTGTTTACCCAAGATGTGTTTCCCAATGCTAGACAAAGCACTGAAATGTCCCACTATAGATTAAACCTTTGTACAGTGTATAGCTATTGCTTTACTCTTGCAATATTACAAATAAATGCTTTAATGTTGTTATATGCAATAACATACTATACTCTGCATAACCGTTGGCACCTTTTGCTGTTTAACATGTGCAAAATACTAAAAGCTTTATGGGGAAACAACACAAGAGATATGCTAAAGAGAAGTGAGGCATAAACAAGGATGATGTGACTGATTACAAGTTTCAGGGACGGGCAACCATGTGCCATGGAGGGCCAAGAGTCTGCAGGTTTTCATTCCGAGAAACACTACACCAGGTGATTTCGCTTACTCCGCCCTTACTGGTTGACGGTGTGTTAATCAGTGAAATCAGCAGCTGTAATGAAAACCTGCAGACTCTCGGCCCTCCATGGCACATGGTTGCCCGTCCCCGATCCAGACGATGACGAGAAAAACCACCATCCAGAAAAACAATGCACATCCGATTCTTAATAGCATCTAATTTCTGCAGGGACCAGGCCGTGCTCTCCTCCTGTGTGTCATCCTGCATCTCCACCTCCGGTCCGTCTGCACAGTCTGAGGACACTAACCCTCCCCCTGCTGCGTCCACTTCTTCTGCTGTGTTCCAGGAAGACTGCAAAGGGGGTAATCAATGAGTCATGTGTCCTGATTACAACCAGCTCCCTATGGGGCATCTTCAAAGGGCTCCAGAGGAGATGGGGAGAGGGAGCAGCATTGCTCCCCATGGGGTAATTACATGTTGGGGCTCCATGGTTTCTACTCCTTGTCTGAGGAGAGTCAGAATGGGTTAAAGACAGACCGGTTAACAATTCAGCCAGTCCTGTTAGCGCAGTGGGGGACTCTTCCAGCCGCTGATCACCGTCTGGTGGTACACGCCAACCAAATTCACGCTCATGCACACACAAACATGTGTGCTGAAACATTGATATAACACGTATACAAGGTGAAGGTGACGGATGAGGAGGACAGCTACAGAAGACAAAAAAAAGATACCACAGAGAAAGACAGAGAGACGTTTTCAGGTTTGGTGCAGCTGAGTACACGCCTGTCCATCCCAGAAAAACGAGCTGAGTGTTTGAGTGTTTATGGGTTAAAGGGGCCATAAAGCTAGGCAAACACACTAAAGCACTGTCTGGCTGCCTTGAGGCCTTTTGTTTTCCTCCACAACTTCCAGCTTTGGTGTGTCCAATGATATGCACATACATTTTGTTTTCTCCAAGTATACCCTTTACTCTTAGGCAGTTTTAAGCCAAGTTCCAAATCATGTGGTTGTTCTTTTTCTATTGTCTTATGTTACAATGAAACACATTGTTACAGGCCTGAACAGAGCCAGCAGTGTCGGTTTTCCCCACACTTGGTGATATAATGTGCGTGTTATTTTCCCCCTTCACATTCTCATATAAGAATTGTCTGTTCTAGCTGGCAGCATTGTAATTTCATTAAGGAAAATGCCATAGAGTTGTAATTATCATTATTACTGTATAATCAGCAGGTGTATTACAGAATCCACTGTTGTGCATCCGTCGTCTATTTAGGTGTGATCCTTTCTTATTATGACTGTAAAAGACAGTTAATTCATGTTTGAAATGATGACTACATGGAAAGTTTACTAGGAGTGGTAGCACGGAGACGGCATGGCTGATGGTGTCTCTGTGTTAAGACTTCAGTAAGCCCTGTCTGCACGGTAGCGAACAGAGGGGTGATCAGAGACAAAACA
>OMLI01023151.1:0-11253 GCA_900302605.1 Rondeletia loricata
AATAACGAATACTTGGGAGGGGGCATGGGGTAATGTATTGGAGTAAAAAGTAAACATTTTCTTAAAAATTGTAGTGGAGTAAGAGTGAAAGTAGGAGCAAATAAAACATACTCAAGTAAAGTACAGATCCCCGAAAAAAATACTTAAGTTACCACCCCTGCAGCTAACAGTGTTTCAAACCTGTTCAATGTAGTCGTACACCACCTGAACAACGTGTGTGTTGCTGTAAGACTGGCATACAAAATGAGGAACACATACTTGTGTGCCCTCATACACAGGATATCCGTGCGAAATATGGGCATGACTCCACTGAACTGAGCTCACTCTTTGTGGACACTGATAAAAGAACTTTAGTTATGTTACACGCTTGCCTTGTGCTATTGGAGCACCAGCAAGTTTCTATAGACTAAGTGATGGGACTTTCTGTTGTTAATAGTATTACCTTTTCATATTTTTTACTTATGGGTTTATTGTCTATATGATTTTTTTGTATATTGTTTGGACTCAAATGTTTTATTCTTTTGTGTCAATAAAATAACTAACTAACTAACTAGGTGGCAGTAATGAGTAAATACAGCGCTTCGCCGTGACAATGTAGAACAGAAGAAGAGAAGAAAATGGCTGGCCGTTCGCTGGTGTGGATATTTGCTATTTATGTGCAAACTAGCAGAAATCACGTGATTGGGGGTTGAGTCAATATGGTCCTCATCATTCCAACCCACGGACATTGCAAGAGAGAGTGGTTGAATGGGCTCCTGAGTCCAGTCATATACGAGGTTTTTACCTAGTCTAGTTGTATTATGACTTGTATTATGACATCCTCAAATTAGCTAATTTTTCATAAAAATGTGCGAATGCATATCAGTTAGAACACTTTTTCTCAATGGATAAAGTCAGAGTGCATTTGTCTGTTTCATTCTGATGAATAACTAAATAGTTGGTAATTTACAGAGGGATTTGTAAAAAGAATGAATTAAGAATCTCAGATTTCCCCAATTTTTTCAATTTTTGGAAATGACAAAAGATATATATTTTAAAAAGCCTCAGTAAATTACAGCTATTTTTGTTAAGACATTTGGTGTCCATATCTACAAGTAAAACTGGATTCAGGGAATATATAATTTTGAGAAAATGGCATTTTTTTAAAGCTAGTTTTGTGCTTGGTGTTTGACACTACAGTAGTCATAGAAGCAAAATATTATATTCTCTCAAAATTGATCAATGCAGCCAAAATTGTAGTTTTCATCTGTGGTGCTCCACCTTAAATTACTGGATTAGGAATTCCCAGATGAATGTATGGAGTCCTTATCTGTTAAGCCTGTTTGTGAAACACCAACACCTGGCCAAGGTACAACAAAGACGGCAGCTTCAGGCAGCCTCCCTGCTCGCCACTCTGGAGGATCGAGGTGATCCTTCCCTCCTAGCAGGCATCGAGGGATCTGCTCCGAAAGCCAGCAAAATTAATGTGCTGGCATGCTGCTGGCATTGAGTGATGTTGTGCTTCCACCTGATGATAAGACCACAGTCAAGGGCAAGGATCCAAATGTATTTTCTATGACATCTCTGACCGGATGGCACCACAAAGGTTGAAGGAGGTACTGACCAAGTATGACATCCCTTTTGTCATCGGACAGGAAAAGGAGCCTCTTTCAGCCATGCAATACACTCGTTCACACATTATTTAATCCGATCCAAATAAACATGTGATGTTGCTAAATTTGGATTTCTGCATACTGATTACTGCAACAAGATGTGGATCATGGGATATAGTTCTATCTGAAGTGGTGAGAAGAGAGTAGGGTTCGACTTCGACTTATATGGGTTTTTGAATATATTATTTTAACCATTTCTATGCCGGAAAATATCTAAAGATTGCCCAAAACTACATGGATTCAGTGTTTACCCTAGAATTGTATTCTTGTCAGGGTGGAAAAGCCTCTGAAACAGCATTTAGACATCATGGGACACTAAAACTCTCCACTGAAATCCAAGCTAATTAATTTCTTAGATTGGTTCGCAGCTCCTTAAGGCAGGGTGAGGCAGGTTTCATTGCAGGCTGACATGCCTAAAGCTATTGAGTAAAGTCGTATCCTCACCTCCATGAAATCGGCGGTGGCATCTGACATCCGATTTTTATTGAAACAGGGTTCCCACACTCGCACCAAATGCAAGTACTTTTCCATAACTTTCAATGACTTGAAGTGAAATTCAAGGACTCAAATTGGCATGTTTTGGGGTAAGACATGACATTTGTCAATTTTAGACATCATAGAGGCCTAATTTTTTACTCATGATCTTGTCAAGTCAAGAAACCATGGTGAAGTAATTCATTTAAAACGCTGCTAACAACACAAATATCCATCACTGGGTTTTCCTCAGGATGTGAAGTGTTGATGCTAGCACAGAGAGAGCTCCAGAGAGCTGAGACATATTGATGGATTTGGGTGCTACATTTTAATAATAATAAAAAAATACTTTCAATGCCATCTGTTCATTTTCCAAAAAAAATAAGGTCTTATATGATTTTTTCTAAAATCCACAAACTTTCAAGGATTTTCAATGACTCCGGGAACCCTGCTGAAAAGTCAATATCGGCCCGATATATGGGCAAATCGGTCTAACCATTGAATAGTGAAGGAGACCGAATGTCACTCTCCTGAGGTGTGGGCGAAGGAACGTTGGATGGAGTGGTCTGTTGCCTGTGTGACTTTCACCTGATGTCTTGCTCGTACAAGCGGCTGGAAATGACAGAGGCGAGATCACAAACTTGTGTGGCAGATGAAATGGGATGCATAGTATTGCAGTTGCATGCAAAGTTCCCTGCTATGTAGGTTATACAGATCACGGATTATCCACCGGGCCAACTGGGCCTCTGTGGCTGCAGGGCCTCTTATCCACCCCTGCCCCTCCAGCCCTGGCCTTGACCTGCCTTTAGCCTGCGTGAGCCCCACACACACTCAACATATCCAAATTATTCCCACAGTTACTTCATGTCATCACTCAGCCAGCAGCAAACCAATCGTATTCTTTGTTTATTTGCAAATAAAGCAACGCTGCATTCATTGGCTCATCTTCAACAACAACAAAAATGCATTCAATTGATTTGACCCTGAATGAATGCATTTTTGTGTGTTGAAATACGAGGCAATGAATGCAGCGTTACTATTTTGATGATGACGATGGCTTGAGGTGACCGTGGGAAAAGCCTAATTTGTGAAAGTTTGAGAGCGTTTGGCTAGACAATACGAGCTGAAAGAGAACAGACAAGGTTAAAAAGTTAACAAACATGGATAATTAGCGGTGGAGCAGCAAAACAATCAACTTTCTTTTTTTTAAATAGGGATGCGAGCAGAGCTAAGATGACTCAAAGACACTTAAACTCTCTATCAGTACTGGCAAGAGAGTCCTAACTCATCAGAGAGTTGGGTTTTAATGATGTGGTTGAAGAGTTTGTCCAGAGAAAGGCCAGAAAGAAGACCATGGCATTAGGCTTGCTTTCATATGCATTCATTATGGGCTACAGCTGATTTCTTCTTTTTACGGGTAGCCAGAGGGTAGGCTTTTTATTTACACATGCACACAATACAATACAGATAATACAGTAGACTGAGGACATACAAACACACAACCTGCTTGACTAGAAAGTTGGCAATTCCATATGTATGGGCATTACATGTGAATTGGTACAGGTTCAGTCCATGCTCCTTGAGGGAAGGGATTCAATAAAATAAATAAATCGGCAGAGAGAAGGAAGACAAAAAGAGAAATTGACATACTCACCAGCCATAGCCTAATTCCACCCTAACCTGCTGAACAATGTCAACAATCACCTTGATCTACATGCTGTGCAGTGTGCGACTGTACTCTGCTTTTTGTTTTGAATGTACCTGTGGTTTCCATTTTACGTCACCGGCTTGAACCCCCCAACACGTGATCACGAAAGCAATGCCTTCTACGTGTTGCCCAAAGTAATGGAAATACAATTCGGGCCGCGGGCAACCCAGAAAATAGGCTATGTAAATATGTTGTTGTGTTTTGTTGTTGTTATGTTTAAAGAAGAGATACCAGTGCAACACTTTTTCCTTCTCTTTTTCCCTTTTATATTTTTCCCTCTCCCTCATTTGGTGCGCCCCCTATGGATGGACGGCACCCCTAGCATTGGGGCCGGCTCTGCACACCTGCCCCCTTCAGCGGTGGTTCATAGGCCAGAAAGTGTGTCCACGCAGGGACAAATCAAAGTCCCTTGTTTTGCCTCAGAAGAGTCGGGAGGTGAGAAGAGTCGGTCCTTGGCTGTCAGAAATCTTCCACCTCTGTTTGACTTGGAAAACCTGATTTAAGATGTTAAAATCCTTATTGGTGCTCCCATTTAACCATTGCAGAAGATTCAGTTACAAACAATAAAGTCAAGGGGAGTTTTGTTTAATGTCTACAACCATAAAATTGGCATATTGGTGCCATGTGCATATTTAGTTTTTTAGTTTTAGTTTATTACATGTATTTGTCCATATACAAAAACATTAATCTCACACAAGGAGAAGAGATGCATTGTACCAGATTTATTCCTGTTTCAGCTTTCATATAGTCATCATATGAAAGCTGAAACAGGAATACATTATTTTTAAGCTGTTAAGAATGTGTTAAGTATTACTGCATGCCAGAGATGTAGGACTCCAGTCCAGGACTCAGACTCCAGTCCGGTTTTTCCCGGACAAGGACTTGGACTCAGATGGCAATGACTCGGACTCGGACATGACTTGAGACTCGAGTCGGACTTATTTAGATTTTTAAATGTAGGTAACATGTTTTAAGATAACCAAAGATTGTTTTCCCATTAGCCCGTCCTCATTGGCTGTCATATAAAAAGGAGACGTGCTGTTGCTTTGGTAACATGTGGTATCCTGTCTCTCCTGTCTGGACGGCTGACTGCTGTTGCATTGCTTCAGTCCACACAATGTCGAGTCCGCGGGTCATAAAGTTTGGATTTGTGGATTTCAAAGTTCAATCATCAAAGACCTGCTGTAAAATCTGCCACAGAAAAATCGAAGAACGACTTGGAACGACTTCAAATTACAACAGACATCTGTCACGGGCACACCCTTAAATGTAAGCTGTTAGCTAATGCTAGATATGCTAATATTACTCCTAGCTAACGTTAGGCTAGACCGTGTACGATACTGTAGCTGATTATCTGGTGCATTTGTATAGAATGAAAATGTACTGGGACTATCTAGAGTAGCGGGAGTTTTCCCGGTTGGCCGGTCGACCTGTGGGCCGGCAGTGAGTCTAGCAACACAGATACGAAAAGATACAAAAATGTCCCATGCTGTTTGACCCTGCATTAGACTGGCCGGTCGGCTCCGTACAGGTGTGTGTGTGGCGAGGTTATAAATGTATCACATCTCATGAGTCTTTCTCCCCCGCCAACTTTACTTTGTTAACTTACTTTCATACACTGAGCTGTCAATGACAGACTGATTGTGTTAATAGTGTGCATAAAGTGTGACTGAGTCGACCTAACAAATTAACATAATGCTGCCTTCAGGTGCCTGTTGGAAATACCAGAACCACCCATTCTGCAGCTACCACATGTTTATTAAGCAAAACTCATGTTCTTAACCTAATAATCTGTTGTTTTGTGACTCATCCTGTCATGTATAACTTTAAGAACATAGTTTGATCTTTTGGCTGGTGTGTGCCACCATGTGGATTTAGGGAAAGACGTTTAAGTTAGAGTCTTCCCAAATTCACAAGGTGGCACACACCAGCCAATAGGCAATTTAACACAATAGAGAGTATTTCACAAGGTGGCACACACCAGCCAATAAGCAACTTAACACAATAGAGAGTATCTTAGTTTTGACCTATGTTCATGCATTAGAGAAACTCTATTACCTGTTAGCTTTGGGTTCTGGAAGGATGATTATTTAGAAACTAACTATTTACTACTTATTACTATTAACTATTTAAAACTAAAATAATTATATTTTGGATATGTCTTCATTATTGTTGATAAATCCTGAGAATTGTCAGATGCATTTTTTTGCTAATATGACACTTGGGAGACTTGGACTTGGACTCAGACTCAAACCCTTGTGACTCGGACTTGAACTCGGACTCGAACACAAATGACTCCGACTTGGACTTGAGCACTGGTGACTTGAGACTTGACTCGGATTCGAAGTACGGTGACTCGACTACAACTCTGGTGTCTCCATAACTGCATTATGGAAATACAACAAAAACTCCCTGTTGCCTTAGAGTTGAACCAGCCAATAATGTAATAACTGCACATAATAGCTGTAGAATTATGTAATGTAGAATGTAAAGTTGTAGAATAAAAAAAGTTATAAAAATGTATTCACACATACACAAAACCACGAGGGCAGGAATTTACATTAACATCTCTCATTCTCATACTTCAGAGTGTATCTGCTGCATTTCACTTAAAGACACAAAGAAATAACAGGGAGCTTGACTGTCACCACAGACTCAAAACTTGCCCTGCGTTCTTTCTCTCTTTACTGCTTTTCCCCGATAACAAGGTTTTATTGGAAGGAGTCCAAGATCCAACACATGCAGATATTGATGTTATTGTGCTGAGTCTACAAGAACCCCAATCAGTTCTGACAACAGTGACATTGAATGTTCCTATTTATTAAGAAAGGCGAAAATGAGATAACTTAGGTACTCCTGGTATGCTAGCATGGCACTGACAGGGATTCAGGGGAAACAAAAGTATTTTTATGGCTAGACTTACTCATTGATAGAGCTACAAAGTTCAATCGTTCAATCATTTCGCTGTACATCCATACTTATTTTCAGTAACGATGCGGATTTGAACGCAGTTCACGACCGTTAGCACGTCATCGCCCCCTTCCCATCATTCCTGTCAATTCTTTACGCTTTAAAATAAACAGCAACAACAGCAGTGGAGAGAGGAATGACAAAGATGTGTGGTGTCATACTCAGAACAAATAATGGGCAACTTGAATTCACATTTAACCAGTTTATGGACAGTTTTTGCAATCTCTCAATCAAATGATACGATGACTATATACCACAATAGTAACTACTGTATTCTGGACCTTGTGGACTCAAACCATTACGTCATATTGTACAGTATGTTGTGACACGAGGTCAGAAAACGTATCAAACAGGTCAACAATGTAGCCGTCAATGGGATCATACATTGTAAACTCACGTAAACGAGAAGTGTTGTGAACATTACGAACTTTAAAATGCCCAGATAATTATGCATTGAGGAAGATTATAGTTTTTATGTGAAATACATAAAAACCTAAATCCCTACAACTTATAAAAGCTATTACTCTACAACTTAAGACTGTTCTCTAGGTGTCATATGCAAACATACACCTTAATTATGTTCCAGTATCAGTTTTCATTTTAATAGGGATTTAAAACAATATGATTCAAGCTTACTGACATCAATATTATATCATGTTTGTCTATCTGTGATAAAAAGGGTTTGAATAACCCGTAGCATTAGTTTTTGCAGGCAATAGAGTCTCACCTGGTTTTTTCGCAAACCATCAAAAGTCAGATCACATCCTGTGACATAGTCTGCAACTGACTGGGTCACCATCATTACAAGCACATAATGTAACATGTGAGTACAACAAAAGCATTTCCACTTAAATCAACCTCATTCCTGTTTTAGCTTGAACACACTTCTTACTCATACGTATGCACAGGAGTGAACTGGACAAAAGCAGAACAACACTATCAATCACTTGTGCTGTAAGTATATTCTCGTCACTGGAAATTTCTGTCTGTGCACATCAGCTTGGGCAGACTAATAATGTCTCTTGAAGAAGCATCCACCAAACCAAAGAACATAATCATTGTTGCAGGCTTGAGGAGGGCTATGCAGTTCATCTTGGGGCAAACCAGGTTGACAGAACACATCCATGACACCTCCACAAAAGCTTCATGGCAGCTACACGGTACATTAACAAAGTTGATGCAACACTTATGTCTTTCATAAAATAGTCTTGCAACACTTGTGTCATCTGCAGCTTAGATGTGGAACTGAGTGCCAGTTTTCTAGTTGAAAATGTCAAAAATGCCCTGTCTTCCCATTTCTACTTGATTCAAGGCAGCTTTAAATCAAGCAGATTTATCCACCTTTACTTCAGTGGTCATATACATCAAAATAACTAGCTGGTAAATGCTAAAATGCATGCTTTCTGGTTGACTAACTTAGCATGTTTGACTGTGAACCTAGCTCCTAATGCTAAGCTTCACATTAAATACATTTGCACGCTAGCTAGGAAGCTGCATCCATAATTAAGTTCTGAGAAGTCACTTGCTGATAGCTAATGTTTGCTAGCTACTACATGCCAAAACTCTGAAATGACCAAGGATAATAACCGTTCATCATTGGGTGACCTATTTGGCTCTGTGAAACCAAATACTAAAGCCTTATTTGCCAACCCCAGGATTAGACCCCAGCACCTCCGCATGAAAGTCTGCTGCCCCACCAAGTGAGCTGAAGCAGCATTGTGGGTGCCTGAGGAACGTATAGATATTGTATCTCTGTATCCCGCGGCTGTACATGCACAGTGGTTTTTGTGGGGTTTTGTTTGGCACCAACAGACCGACCGATCTGCAGAGTGACTTATACTAGCTGCTGGTTGCAGCTAAAAAAACACTGATGGCAAATTATTTTGTCCTGACTCTAAGAGATCATAGCATCAGGAGGTTGTGTTAAATTTCATTTTAGTAGATATTCTCAAATTAGCATCAGTAGCTAACAGCAACTCAGTTCAGTGCCATGCTGCTAATTAGATCACCCACTAGTCATTTTAATGATGTCATCATCGCTACAGGTAGTTAACATTACTGTTTAACAAATTTAGACTCTGAACAGGGGCGCTTAATGTGACATTTCTATTGTCACACTGTTCAAACACCTTTGTCATAAATGACACGTTACAGGAATACTTTAAGAAATCTGACAATCTGATTTAAGGGTTGCATCACTAGTTTTGAATATGCTATGAAGCTGCTATGACACCGTGGTTAGGTGTTACAAATATGCCATTTAAGTAAAAACAACAGTGTTGGAATTCTCTGTACACATTTGTACATTTTCTACACACACAATGATGGAAATAAAAATTTTGGATGCACTATGATGTAGGACTTTGCCTGAGAAATCACGGTGTACCATTTATTATTCAGAACTCTGCATTGTTTATAATGAATGATCTGTTATTCTGTTGCATACAACTGTAAAATTACAGTAAAATTCAACAATCACATTGCATTTTTTCCTTTTTTGTTTACTTTAAAAAAGCTCATGGTATTGTACAGAGATCGAACAGGACGTGACACAATAGTAATCTGAATGTACACTTCAATATTGGGCAATAAACAGTCAACTATCAACAATTACATTAACTTTTTGTTTTTCCCTTTTCACATACAAAAAGGTTGGGGAGACACAAACTCTGTAGTTCTACCATCATCAATTAGTGCATGATTCAAATTTTTCCCCTCCTCACATTGATGCATCTCATCTCTTGGCGGAGTACAGACCCGACGCAAAGCCAGAAAAAAAAAAGTGTGAACCACTGGCATTCTTCTTGGATTTCCATTCTTCTTACAGGACTAATAGTCTTTTGTTGCTGTTCAACTGTGAGAGAAGCTTGAAGGTGGTCATATTTTGCATCAGAACTTGAGCAGGTACAATAGGGTTACAGTCAGCTGGAGGCATACGGAGCAATGGGGCAATACAGCTGCCTGATTGACATCATGCATCGCACCTGGACCTGCAGGGTAACATGAACAACAATGCAAACCATTCAAAGTCATTGCATCATCAGGGTTAGCATGTTTTATGGTTCAGATCAATGCAACAGCTTGAACCATAACCTTGCCCTCAGACTGAACTGTTTAGCTGGGATTCAAACGTTCTCAAGGTAAACCAATAAATAAACTAGAAGACACTCGGAGAGCGCAAACCTCCGCCAACGCTGAACACATTCTCCAACTTTCTGTTAAATCCCAAGACATAATTCATATCTCTAACATTTTAAGTTAAATTGATTTCTTGACCCTGCAAACATACACGTAGTCTCTATCTCCGTTAGTTTAATAGTTATGGCTAAAAAACAATAACTGTGTAATGGCGGAAATCCAAGATCTGGATCACCACCAAAATCGAATCAATTGGTCCTTGGCACAAGGCCTATCTGCCCACCAAATTGCATGGAAATCCGTTGATAATGATTTTGAGATATCTTGCTGACAGACAGACACAAAACTAAAACAAACGGGGGCAAATAACATAACCTCCTTAACGGAGGTATATAAAATACTTTTTACTCGTCCCACCCCAACCATTTCACCGCTACCACTTTACAAACTTTTATTTGAAGTATCAAAGTTCAAAAACACATTATTATCCCTTAAAGTCACAAGGAAACGGCATTTTGATGGTGTCTTTCTTCCATAATTCAACGTATTTCCGGTTGAAATGGGATGTTGGGGTGGGACATAACACGGGGAGGGACTGTTCAAGAGAGGGCGGGCTGGACCATAACAAACATGGAAAATGTTGTACAAACATTTTTTGTTTTCCAGGAAGTTAAAGCAATGGGATTTTGATATAAAAATCCCCCAAAAAATAACATTGTACATTCTTGAATTTATTGTAAATTGGGTGTACGTTATGATATGGAGAATTAGCTAACAAGGTGAAAAAGTCATTTTTCATTTCATTGTGACTTTGAAATCAGGAATCATATTGTCTTGTTGACCTAATTGTTACAATAGTTAAAGGGTTAATTCGGAATTTTGGACATAATGTCTCATTTACTACTTACCCATGATGTTGTTGATCGATGGAGATAATTTTCAGCTGATTCCATGCTGTCCTTCTTGTGGACATACACATGTTGCTAATGCTAGCGCAACCCAATGGTACCGTGGTAGCATCCACTACCAAATGCACTTAAACAGTCCACAGTGCACCCAAAGCAAATAAAATACAACAACAGTCTATCGGGGTTAATTTGAGTGTTTATACCATAATTTTTTAAGTCAAACTGTCATTTAATCCTTTACTTTTGCATTATCATTCGGGTAGTGTATTGCAACTCTAGGTGGCGATAATGAGCACGCGCAGGTGTAAAATACAGCAAAAGAAGAAGAACAAAGTAAAGGATTCAACGATAGTTTGATTTAAAAAATGATGGTATAAACACTCAAATTAACCCCGATAGACTG
>OMLI01023154.1:0-13409 GCA_900302605.1 Rondeletia loricata
AGATCAAACACTTTGTAGACTGGGGGCCTACTGAACCTGAGAATGATATACTGATATTCATTGTCTTTTTATATGAAAGCAGATTAATCTTATTTTTAATGATCTGTATTCCTGAATGCAAACAAAATTTTTGAGTGAGCATCACACTTTTTTCTCTCTCTCTCTCACTGCACTCCTGCAGTCTATTTGCTGCTGCTGGCTCCTGAAACTTGACTTATTTTTGCCTGCACGAGTGCATTGATATTAGGTGTCATGTCAGTGCCGTCTGCTGAGGATTTTTTACACATTTGCTGCCCTCTAGCGGCTGGAGGGAGCATTTGGGATTTTGGGGTATTTATTTTTAAAAAATCATAACTTTTGACAGAAATGAGCTAGAGACTAGCTTTTTTTTGTGGCAGACTCAGAAATGTATACTGGGCCGTATGAAATCATCCGACGGGCCGGATCCGGCCCGCGGGCCGTATGTTTGACATGCCTGGTCTATCGTGTTAAGAGTTGCACTGAGGCAAATTCATATCAACTTAGTTGACAAGGCAATAAATGATTGAATCTTGAAGTTGTAATATTAATCTCCCGACACATATCTTGAAGTATAGTCAAGATATTGTCTTGACACGTGGCTCCTCTAGGTAATATCCTAGAATTTTAAACTTGAGGTTTCCTCCCTTCAAGCCCAAGGTCATAGAATACAGAGAGCAGTGTCCTACACGGCATATTTTACGTTCTAGGGCTTTTGAGCTCTCTGCGATTGTTGTACTTTTTATTTAGCAGTGGAGGAGCTGGGGAGTGGGGGAGATTGATTTAGTGTGCTTCAGCTTCTGTGTCTGGAGTTGCAATTTAGATTTAGAAGACAGAGGGCCTGCAATCAGGGAGAGGTGGTAATCAATTTCTCTAGTGTATGTGTGCGTGTGAGTGTGAGCGTGTGCATGTGAGTGTGTGTGAGTGTGTGTGTGGTTAGGCTTGGCTCACAGCCATGGGGAACAGGTCCACAGCCTTTGGCAACTCAGAAGAGCTTGTAATGATAGCATCCTGCTTTTCCCGGCAACACGGTTTCACTTTCATCACATGGAGACATTTTTTGGGTGTTTCACTTTTTGTCTACCTACCTGACATATCAAACGTTCTACCTTTAAAAAAATGTTTTATTTATTCACTGTGGCCATACATTGCTTCTGCACTGGCAAACCAATTCAACAAAATAATCAGCTCTCACTTCCTATGAAGGCAATTCCAATTTTCTAGGAAATGTAAAACAAAATGAGCAATTTCTACACTTACAACAATAGCAAGTCTACCTGTTACGCCACCGGGTTGTGTAATGCATTCTCTCTGCCAGTGAATAACGAGAGGGTTTGTGCAGTTTGTTGGTCTGAACATTCGCCCTTGTACAACGCAGAGGGGCCTTATCAAAAAGTTTCACTGAGTACTTTATTACAGCTTGAGGACAGTTGAGCCAGCTGGGTCTTCGTTAGTTTTAAAGAACATGGCTGTGTTTTGGCTGGCGCCGCCAGTGCAGAACATGTTTTCAATGAGCGCCATGATCCTCTGAATGAGAGAGGGAAGATAGATGAGCGTACACTTAAGAGTTAGTTTTCACCTTGAACACTCCATCGCTCTTCTTGACTAATCCCGGGTTTCAGGCCACACACGGTGGGTGTCAAGCATTCCACATGCCTGACACACACAGAGGCACGTGGTGTGTCTGGCACACAACTAAAACATCAATCACTAAACTGGTTCCCATACAAACGCTCTTCTTCTCACAGCATCACACAGAGCTGTGCTGCTGTGGTATGGTGAATTCTTACAAGGGATTATAATTGTTTGTGAACTGGTGAACTGAAGACTCTAAATTGCCCATAGGTGTGCAGTATGGTATATGATGTAGTATGTATATGATGTATATGATGTATTATATAATGTAGTTAGTATATGATGTACTTAGTATATGATGTATTATATAATGTAGTATATGATGTATATGATGTACTTAGTATATGATGTAGTATGTATATATGATGGTATGTAAAGCCCTTTGAGACATGTTTGTATAAAAGGGCTATATAAATAAACATGATTAGATTAGATTATAATTGTTTGTATCTATGACAAAATATAAATAATGTGGTGTTCTGCTCTGCCAACTGATAGATTTCAATTGAGGCAATGATGTAATTCCTGCCTCTTCCATTTCTCTGAAAATTTAAAAAGCATATGCTTCATGTTAATGACTATAAAGCACTGGAGAGACTGGATGGGCAGGACTGGTGGAAGTTCCTGGAAGGCGTCCTGCGGGGGAGACAGCTGAGATGTGTCTTGGCAGCCCCACAGTACCTGTCTCAGCACTGAGTGAAGACAGAGATGACACTGTGAGCCCCGGTCCGCTATTAATGCAAGACACTGTCTGGATGATGAGCTGTGCCGTGTGTGAGAGCACAGTTCCATCGTCTTTACAATTGTATTTCAAATGGGTGGATTGAATGCACAGCTGGGTAATGCATGCCCAGTGATGCTTCCTTGGGAAGTAAGGGTACAAAATGCATGCAGCAGCAGAGGATCAGGAAAAGGCTTTTAGCTCTGTGTCTCCATGGCAGTTTGACATCAGCAGCATATATTTCCTTCAGTGTTCAACACTGTTCCCATTAGCATTCGTTTACACAGTAGGTCTCAATCACCCTCTGAAATGAGATGCTGGTGTATTTTGTGATGGGCAGAGCTGATATGCAGATAAGCCACTGTATGTCCAAGGCTGTATAATGCAGTGAATGTAATGTGGGCTCCAATGGGAGTCCCTGAAGCCAAGTATCTCTCTCCAGCCTCTCTTCGTAGCAGATGTGTGGTATAAACAGGGACAGGACAGGAGTGGCACACACGGCACATCAATTGGGACCGTGAAATAAGCGGGTGCCTGCAGATTGACTAGGATGGTGGAGGTATTTTATTGTATGCGAGGATGAGATGGGAGGAACTGATTGTCATTTAATGGCCAGTTGTGTGATATGGACTCATACAAACCAATCTAAAAACATTGGCCGCCGCACACTGAAAAAACAAAAAACAAAAAAGATCCAGGTCTAGTATGCCCACCTTCAGCTGGGAAGCATAATAAGATGTAGCTCCCGCTGATATGAAAGGTAAGATTCGGCTCAGGGGGAGAGGGGATCTCAGAGGACTGACAGACAGGCTGGGTTGTCTCGACTTGGGACTCTGCTGCTCACCTCATCTCCCTCCTGACTTAGTCACAGAAGGGCTGTTCAACCTCTCACTCACTCACTCCCCTAATCTGTGAGCCCTCATCAGATTATAACCGATGGAATTATGAATAGACAGTAGGGTTAGACTGACATATCAGTTTACCGATATTGGCCTTTTATTAAATATCAGACATCGGCCAGTCATGTGTTCCACCGCCGATATGATGGAGGTTCCTCCCTGACCACAGCTACATACAAAACCTGTAAAAAAATTATTTTCTTTTCATATTTCATTTATTAATTGTTCAATAATGGTTTTTGTAAATGTATTCTTCATTTTAAGGTAGTAATCTATACCAGAGTTTCCGTGAAATTGAATAGGTGAGGTGGGTCGCTCTGCCTTAAAGAGCTATAACCCACCTAAAAGCAGTTTTAGTGTCCCATGATGGTCTAAATGCTGTTTCAGAGGCTTTTCCAACCTGACAAGAATACAATTCTGCATGGGGGAGAAACAGTAAATACCTGTAATAATTTGGCATTAAAATTATTTTAAAAAAAGAAAAAAAGATATTGAATATTGGCAGAAAATATCAGCTATTGGCAGCTGAAATACAAAAATGCCTTTATCGGCCTGTTGGTCGAACCCTAACAGAGAGAGATGTAAACATGAATAAGCTTGACTATGTTTCTATGCATATTGATCCCTTCGTGCACACAGTTGAATGAATAATTTGCAGGTTTTGCTCACAGCACGAAAGCACCTGCCAACACAGAAAAACGGATGAAACTGATGACTCTGAGTGTGTTTTCCCTCATGATGAATCCAACTAAACAAGCGGAATGGTCCTTTAACGAGATTACCTTCCCTCACTCTAATGGATTTGACTCTGGAGACAAATTGATCTGGCTGCGTCTATTTGTTTATAGAAAACACTAACACTTTGCCACCACCTCCAAACAGACAACCCAGCTGATGCATTATTTCAGGAATCAATCGCAGCCCTTAAGCCACTTTCTTCCCTCAATTTGTCATACCAGAAAGCAGACTGCACTCCCTCTTCCTCTCGCTGTCTCTGTCTTTTTCTCTCTCTTAACTGATTCCTCCCTCCTTCCTGGCACGTCAAAGTAGTCCGCGCAATGACCCCATAGGTGCATAGTGCAGACTGCTACAAAGTTAGGTTGAGAGGCCGTTCCATTTGGCAGTAACTTAACGGAGACCCCTCCCCTTCCATCTGTGTCTGTTCTCTGTCAGGCAGAAGCACCAACTGTCATAGCAGAATGACAACGTCCTCACACCTACCAGGTTCCTTTGAAGCCAATGCCTCTGGGCCTGCCGCCGGGTTGTTGAGGCAGGTTGGAGCCTGCCATAGGTGGAAGAGTCTTGCAGTACCTCAGCTCATTTTGATTAATGGACCTCTCTCTGCCCCTGAGTGAGCAATTATCAGAGGGTTGGCACACTCGTTCATCACTGTAACTGAGCAGCGGGTCTCTTCCACAGCCGAAAGTCATACCTGAAGGGCTAGGGGTCTACATCCACCTCCTCCTCCTTCCCATCAGCCAGGTCGCTGCCCCATAGTTGACCAGGAGGGTCTGTCTGGAGAAGGTCAGCAAGGCGGAGGCTTGGAAGGGAGTGGAGACCTTGCAGAGTACGAGTAGATCAGATTTCCCCACGGTAATTGTGTGGCTGCTGCCTGGGCTTTCCTGCCCTGATCCTGTTGATCAAATTCAAGCCTGCACATTATTGTGAGATCAGGTTCCTAATCAGTCCTGTAGTAGTCCTGGAATTCACTTCGTCTCTACAACATGACTGGCATGTTGTGGACAGCCATTGTCCTTAGCTCTATAGATGTGTCCAGCATGCCAACATCCCTTTACAGACTCAAAGAAACCTACATTATCTCCACTAAATGCTAATCCTAAATAACTCTAATAACTAATAACCATACATACAAACAGCACATCTTTTCTTACAGGTTGTGTCAGAGGTATATCCTTTAAACTCTTGTGCACTCAATTGCAGTTATTATTGACATATTTGTTTAGATGCACAATAACAGTTGCATTGATTGTTTTTCTATCCCTGTAAATTCCCAGAATCCCTGAGAAGGTTGAGCAGCTAAGGCTTAAGTGATTGAGACAAATATAATAAAGAGAGAGGATTTGTAACAAGCTTGTTTAAAAGTAAAGCATGATCAGTTCACATGGGCAGTCCTGTTTGGTCTTAAACAGGTTTGTCACATAAGACCCCCCCCCCCAACACACACACACACAAAAAACACACCTAAACTACCAAAAATACTGACCTTACTAGTGTTCCTGTTCGTTGGTGTGACTGGCAGTTAGCTCCTCTGAGGTTTTATTAGTATTCAGTGGACTTACCACACACACAAAAACACACCGTACAACTCCTAAACAATGTATTCCTCTTCACATCCCCTCCCAAAATGGTATCTCAGTATGCTAAGCTGGTCCCACTGTGATGTTTGCAGAGGGGCTGTGAAGACCTGTGTTTACAGAGCTGGAAGTAATAGGCCTGTCTCATAACTGTGCCCATCGCTGTGGTGTCAGTGCTATCTTACACCTGTAATCCAAAATCCCCTCACCCACTGTTATAAATATGCAATTAACAACACTGTTGCTCCTAACAGGGACCAAGAATTGACCTGAATCTATTAGTCAATTACCAGTTTGTCTTCAGGCTGACCCCAGCAGCTAATGGCTTTGGAGGAGGGCCAGAATCTGATTTCCCTTAAACACTGTCTAATGGGCCGTCAGCAAACCAACTGAACACAACCCATCCCAGCTAGCTATTAGGGCCTTTTCTATTCATTGATTTCTCTCTTTACTTTTAGCTAATGATTTCCCCCCACTTTTATTTATGCACGCTGGTGAATCTGTTAAATACTTTGTATTGTAGTTTGCAATAATAGAGGATTTGGAATGCATTTGATGTGCAAAGATTTGGTTTGACTGGTCTGTTATCATCTCACACTGTGTAATGCATGAAAGATGAGCAATGTCTCCGTGTCTGTTTATACAGTATGTATGTATGAGTGTGTCTCTGCCTGTCCACCTGAGAGGAGGGTAGGGAGGGCTGGCTTCTTTTCCTTTGTGTTTGTCTCTATACTCCCATGTTTTGAATACTAAGTGGCCAAGGAAAGATTAGATAGATGCTTTTAAAAACCATAGTAGCATTTAAATGATTATAATCATTTTTCTCAAAAACTCAGTATACCATTCTTGTAAATTGCTGGTTTCCTGTGTATTATTTTTCAGTAGTGTATGGATTTGATGCCAGAAGCAAATAGTTTAGGGTAAGTAATTTGCTGACTGAGTGTGATAGCCACATAGTCTGTTTCTCAACATGAGTAAACGCTATCATAAGACATTAGTGCTGCTGTGCACTGGAAATACAGAAATCTGTGTGCTGCCACCTTGTCCGCCATCCATCTCTCTTTCTCCCCTCTATCTCACTCTCTGCATCTTTTGGCATTCCCTCCCTCCTTCTTTCACCATCTCTGACGGTGTTCTCCATCTCTAGCTCACATCTTTATATCGCTCCAATTTTCGCACGGTGAGATGGAAATTTAGTGAGAGGGCTGGCTTGCAGGATAAGATGGAGGTCTCAGAGTGGACAAAAATAAAATCCAATTTCAACAAAACTCATTGCCCCCCACCTCTCCCAACCTCAGCCCTCCCAGCTGCCCCTGTCCATCTTCAGCAAGGCTCACTTGCACATCTCCAGAATCTCAAAAACGGTCACACAGCAGGAGTAAGCATAAAGAGAAGGACCATGCACCAGCCCACCTCCACTCTCTCACGACTGAGATTGGACACACACCATTGCCCTTTTTTGTCCTTTTAAAGCCAGTACTTGCTTCATGGCACAAGACATGGAGTGTACCAGGAGAAGCGCTGCTCCAAAGAACTGTTAATGTTCATTGTTTTTAGACCCGACTTTAAAATGAGCGTCCGATTGTAGGAGGCAAAAGAGGAAGCCGCTTCAAAGGGCTTTGTGCCGTCTTTGTGGACCGAGCTCTGTGATGGCCAGAGGGTTTGACCTGAATCAGATTAGGAAGCACCTCTGCAGTTGAAATCACCGTCCATCCTAATAGTGTTGTGTGGCCACAATCCTAATGACAGAGAAATGCTTTTCCACAGCGGCAATAGGCAGCTGTGAGCCATGGCAGGACTAATTCTGTTGTTTTGTGTGGGAAAACACCTTACACCTCACATGGCCACGACTAACTAAGCTGGCAGCTCTGTGGGAGTGTTGACAGGTGAACGGCGAATCAACGTTTGTAGAAAATTGTAGCGGCAAAACAACTAAATGAAGAGGGACTGAACGGTCAAATGAGACTTGTTTTTGTTTGATTATCTTTTGATTTTAAGATCAGACATGATCTTTGCATCTGCAGGGTTACAATGGTTATGAGGATTCATTGAAGGCAGTTTTAGTGTTGAATCAAAATGTTTTATTGTTGAATCAAATTCAAATGAATTCTGCCATTTTTTGTACCAAAATGTGAAATGCATATATCTGGCCAACGAGGTTAGGAGCTACCTCCATATTTGTATGAGTGAGCAATAAGGATCCTCTGGAGCTCGATCTAGTTGACTGACAGCAGCACACAATGCCTTTCTCCACACATAACCAGTAAAGGCAACACAATTCACGAGCAGAGAACAGAAACAGGGGCGAGGTGAGAGAAATGCACTCAGCCACAAAGAGATAAGTGAGGAAGATGATGAAAGACAGCAAAGGTGGGGAAAAAAGTATCTTTTGTTCTTCCTACTGGAAGTTGCTGCGGTGGATTGTCAGTCATTTGGGGCCATGTCCTGGTTTTCCATCACTGTTAACATGGTATGTGCCCACATTCTCAACTGTGCATGAACACATCCTTCAAGATATGGCCCCGTGAGACAAGGTCTTTAAAGATATAGTACACTGTTGATAGATAAAGATCCACACTGTACGAGAAAAACACATTGCTATGTCTGCTCCATCGCATGCCGTCCTTGGATTAACAAAAATAGAAAAACAAATGAGATACATTGAAAGATCAAAATTACTTTTCCGGCAATAAACTAGCCAATCTTTATTGATTTCAATGCATCATTTGTGAACAAAACAATATTTCTATCCACACTAAAACTCCTACTGGACCTCTGATATCAAATTAAGACTTTACAATTGCGATTCTTTCCTCCCCAGCTATTTCAAGCAAATAACCAAGCACAATAAATACATGACCACTCTCAGAGACAGCACTTAGACAAACTCTCAACAAAAGAGTAAGTGAAGTATAAACATACATTATTGCTTTCGCCTCACAAGAGTACTGCAGATATAACTACGACAAATATAGGCACACAAACTTTGGGAAAGAGAAGGTCAGTTCATGGAGTTAAACTAGGCCACAAGGCATATCTGCTGAGTGAGAGGGATAGAAATCTGAGCTGGACTGAATGCACAGCGTCCAGAGGGAACGGGAGGAGGAGCAAACAGGAGCAGAGGCTGGTGCAGCCTGGTGTACTCTCACTGTTGTTCAATTTTCCTTTAGACCTTATCCTACGCTTCTTTTGATGCTGGGACATGGATCACTCCATCACCATCATTTACATAAACTAACACTTTGGTGGAGGATGATAACAAGGTCTGATTCAGTCGAGCCAAATTGCACCTTGTTTCCTCACAAAGAGATGTCAGATTCTACTCTCTACGCAACCACATTATGTTTTTGTTTGCCTGAAAATGCATATCAATTATAAACTCTTACTGGGAAAAAAGTATAATAATTGTGCTTCAGAAATGAGATGGTAAATAGAAAGAATGTATATAGTAATCTTCAGTATGTATCCGGTTTGAGACTTTATGCAACACTGCACGCTCTGCTTTCCCTCACATTCAATCACCGCCTCTCATTCTAGCTGACATCTAAGTGCTCTGTGAAATACTGTTTGCTTGCCAGGATGCATCTGTTTCCAGGCTTGGGTTTAATCCTCCAGATGTGAAAAATGCAGCACCTTGGTTGAGATTGTGTTAGGGAATCCATTCCCTCTCTTCAAGAGTCCTGTAGAGCGATAAGACCGTAGATACAGTAATCGTCCTGTTGCGATCCAAACCTCCAGATTCACATGACATAAATCCATCCGCACAGCATCGAGGATAGTGCAGCATGTTGCCGTTAAGGTATTTGGTTGTGACAGGGCAAGTCTTAGGTGGGGTAGAGTCCCTGCCGTCACCTGGGTGTGACCCCAGAGAAGGGAACGCCTGTTTTGTTCTTAGAGCTGGGTGGCAGCCACAATACCAGGGACAAGCCTGAGTTCATTGTTCTGGAAATAAGAAAATAAATATGAATGCTACTTGCAATACCTTTGAATACCAAGTGCTTCCTGTTCATACACTATCCTCCATTCCTTTGAAAACAAGACATATTCTAGAAACAATATCTAGCAGAGACAACAGACAGCACTGATATCAGAGAATTATAAACTATTTGTATGACACTTTCACGCACAAACAAGACTGTAAGCCGATAGTAAGATGGACTAGAATGTTGCATGTGCCACTTGTCATGTTTTCCCAAACTTGTGAACTTTGAACTTACACATCCACATGCGTATGCACATGCCACACATGGCGCAGACATTCGCAATCTGGAGAGCACGGCCACACTCCCCGCTCATCAGGCAGTCCCTGGTCCGTAGACAGCACCTCTTACAGCCGTTGTCAGCGTCTCCGTGCTTCTCATCTCCCTCCACTTCACTCCCACTGAGACAGCAGCCCATGGCTCTGCCCCAGTCACTGCGGAAGGAAGCAGTCAGTCTCTCTCTTCAATCCATACTAGTCAATCAATGTTGCTATAAAGGAGGAATATCAACATTTCACTGACCTCCTTGATATCTCTAGGTTATGTTGTGGGTCAAACTAACTTGAATTGTTAAACAGCAACTCACAAACAAACAAACTGAACATTCTGAAAGATCTCATTATAACGAGGAGACAAATTCAGCAACCAGAACATGACAATTTTCTTTACCTTTCACTGCGGTACTCTCAAAGTTTAAGACTTATTCTCCTCTTCCTTCAACTCCTATGGAAGTTCTTCCAGTTCTTCAAAGAAGTGTATCTGTCTTCCTTTCGTACACTTTCATTTATTCCCTGAGCTGCTCAGGAAAATGTATGTACACACTTTCTAGCCCCTAGTCTTCTCTTGTTACAGGTTCATACGCTGTACAGAGTGATCTAGCACTCCCTGAGTCATCCAAGACACCAAACAGGGTGTGTATTCAGGTTTGTCTGCATTGGCCTAGGAGGACAGACGTAATACTAGGCAGACCATCACAACAACAAATCTGCCTTGCACCTATATCGCAAATGAGACGAAGAACATAAATTGGCAAGGTGATAGAGAGGACTTAAAGTCCAGTTGGTGGAAATGTGTATCTACCACTGAGGATATAAAGAGGTTTAGCATTGCCATGCCCAAGCCTATTATGCCCCTGGACAGCTAGAGGCTGGTTATTGTGGTTTGATAAATACAGTGTGAGATTTCTGTCATTGTCAACATGTCTTGGGATCAAAGAGCTTAAATAGAACGTCTGTACCACTGAAATGCAGTTAGACTATCACTAAAACACACTTGGATGTAAACAATACAAATGGCTGGATCTGTTCCATAGCAAACTTGGCAAGAGATTTAGAGGTCAGTGTGGATTAAATAGCACAAATGAAAAATCTTCTCATTTAGTTACACTTGATAAAAAATAGAAAAAAAGCTTAAAATGAACATCAGTCAGAAACGCAATAACAATCCAAACAGTTGAAATCTGCATTCATCTTTGGTGGAACAAAGGACTCAGTTGCATTCTGTTCTCGCAGTAGATGTCAAATTGTTTGTGGAGCAAAACAAATATTGTACAGCCAAGATTTGATTTACCTGCCAGAGCCGACCATTAACCTTGGACCTGAAACAATGCATCTCTTGGATTCGGTCTCATGTCTGTCAGATTCATGATCTCTAGGCCTGCAGTTCTGGATCCACCATAGCCTCTAAAACAGGTCATAATATACAGATCAAATGTAATAGCTGGATTAAATGCGAAAGACGGCTGAACAATGGTTGAATTATGAACGATCGACTCACGTTGTGTCTCTGCCATTTCAGTTTGTGGGCTGGTGAAAAGTGAGATACAGTTCTGTGCCAGGCTGAGGCAGAGAGTACAGAAGGTGTAGCTGCAGTCCCCTGAACACAAGCCAGAGCACACGTCCACACAAAGCTGGCAGCAGATGTCACAGCAGTGGTCAGAGCTATATCCCCTATCGTCACACGTACACGAGCAGCAACCGGCCAGTCTGCATTCCTCTTCACTCTGTAGGCAGGAGTTGCAAGGCTTGCAGGACTGTAGCCCCATGGGTGAGCCGGTTCAAAACACACAGGAATGCTGAAAGATAAGATATTGGAGGAAATCACCGTCTGGAAAAATTTTCTTCTTTTCAGGTCAAGAGCTGGAGTTGAGGAGTTATGTACTCTGTACAAAAGGAATTCCGTGTAGAGAAAAGATCTGTCCGATAATTGGCTGTCAGCTTGTCCTGTAGTTTGGCTGAAGTTGAGTGTTAAGTTGTTACCACATGCAGTATTTGCTGAGAGTCCATGCTGAAGGTTTGAACAGCTGTGAGATATTATGCTTGAGCACGTCATACTTTGACCCCCAGAGGCCTTACTCTGGGGGCAAGTCAGAGAAGAATTTTGCTCTTAAAAGAGCATGACAAACTCAAACAACGTCAGTTTCAACAAACAGTCATTCTCTGTTCAGACAAACACACAATGTTCACAAACCCTGAACTGTCTTTTTTCTCAGCTCTTTCTCAGGCCTAGATGTCATGGGGCCTTCAAGACAGTGATGGTGGTGGGCAAGGATGAGGAGCAATGGATTAAATGAATGAGGATTACAGTAATTTCAGTACAGAAACATTGGTAACTATAATCTGTTAGTTTTGGAAAAAAAGAAAGAAAGATACTAATAAGATAGCAGATGCTTTTGAAAAAAAACAACCCCAAAATTGCTTTTTTATACTAAGAAACATGTTTGAAGAAAAAAAAATGCAGGTTTATTGTACGATTATGGACACACTTCTCATTTTACTCTTCTTAAAATAAAGGTTGATAAAATAATCAAGGACAAAACATCTCAAAAATAAGGCAAAAATGACAGATTACTTACTTTGTACATTAAGGAGACACTATATGCTTTGTGACAAATTAAGCCTTTGCCAGAGCATGTGAAACAGGTACGCCACATTAATAACAGCTGCTTGTCAATACAACAATCAGTTAGGAACCAATCACAATGTCAGAGCATACAGCCAACCAAATCATCCGTGTCAACAATCATCCAATGTAAACAGGTCAATGTGTTACACAAACATCTATAGAGAATAATATAATTAGAAAGTAGTGTATACTGTAAGTAGACATCAGTAGGGAGAACAAGTGTACACAACACATTTCAGACTGAAATAATCAATTAGGCTATGCAGGAACATTGTGTTCAGTGAGTAATATATCTGTTAAGAATGTCTTATTATTGACCAGTGGATTAGCCATTGGATATTTGGTGGTTTTGCTGACAGAGTGTACAGTATATACCGTAGTATATAGTATATAGAATACAGTATATTATACAGTACATGACATGTACATTGCAGGACAGCATTCGCAACATGGTATAGGCACCACTGGAACTGATGAAGGTTAACTAATGGCGCTTTTCCACTGCATAGAACCTACTCGACTCAACTCTACTCTACTCGGCTTTTTCGGTTTTCCATTGCCGAAATTTGCGGCTGGTACCTGGTACCGGGTATTTTTTCTAGTACCTGCTCTCTCCAGGTTCCATGCCGGTAGAGGCGATACCAAAAACTGACGTGAAACACTGCAGACCACTGATTGGTCAGAGAGAATCATCACGTTTGCGGACATATATTGTCAGTGAGTTTCCTTATTCTGGACTCTGGCTAAAAACAGCGCTACAGACAAAGTTGGCGTGAGAACACAAGTTACAACTTAAACAACGACTTATCCTGGCTTAACCTTTGTGTTGAGAAAACATACACCACGACAAAAACGTTGAATTAATCACGTACAATTTATTGAAAAGTAGGTCCCGTCGAACGCTTTCATTCAAGTCATTTCCGTGTCGAAAGTTACG
>OMLI01023163.1:7717-17765 GCA_900302605.1 Rondeletia loricata
TGTCATCATGTTTCATCAGATGCTTAAAAGCTTAAAAAGTTTTAGAATGTATTTTATAATTAGCCATAATCTCGTCAAACTGCAGAAATCTTGGTGTCATTTTTAAGTCTGACCTGTCTGGATGAACATGTGAAGTCTGTGGTTCAGCCCTGCTTCTTTCAACTTAGGAGACTTTCAAAAATTAGAGCATGTTTATGCATTCTAATCACCTTGAAATTGTTATACATGCTTTTATCTCCTCACGTCTCGACTACTGTAACTCACTTTACTCCTGCAAAGTTGCAATTAGTCCAAAATGCTGCAGCCAGACTTCTTACAGGTACAAAAAAGAGACAACACATCTCACCTATATTAGCTTCTCTTCATTGGCTGGCAATCAATTTCAGGATTGATTTCAACATTTTATTGATAACATTTAAGGCTCACCTAGGACTGGCTCCCTCATATATCCCTTATGAGCCCAAGCGCAGCCTGAGATCCTCAGACAGGGGCCCGTTGGTTGTTGCTGACAGAGTTTTTCCCATCAGGGCCCCTGGACTGTGGAAGGACCTGCCTGAGGAGATCAGGCTAGCCAACTCAGCGTCTTCTTTTAAATCACTTTTTAAAAACACTTTTAAGCTTGCTTTTACCGGAATCATGTAGACTCCCTGTTGTTCTTCAAATTGCTGTGCTTGCTTGACTTTTACTGTCTATGTGAGTGATGTTGTTGTTGTTTTTTTAAATTTTATATATGTCTTGTATTCTCTACTTTTATTGTCTTATCCTTTGTGAAGCATTTTGTAAATTTGTTTTGAAAAGTGCTATATAAATAAAAGTTATTATTATTATTAGTAGTAGTAATGCATGGCTTTTTTATCCAAAACGATAACAGATTTTAACATTTTATTGCCCGATACTAGGGCAGGAAACAGGAAAAACACTCTAATACATTACAATACTGTATATTGCGGTATCAAAATAAAAAACTTAAAATTAATAATCGTAACAATGTTATATCCTGGCGCAAGTATGGTGATAAAAGTATATTGGGAGTGCTCAAGCCCATCCCAGTTTAGAGAATTCTGTTCAGCTCTAGAAACAATGTTCAGGAATTTACTGAAGCCCATTTATTCCACAGCGAGGATAACAAACACTCAAACTAATTTAAGAAGAAAATGAAGAAGAAAATGTTTGTGCTTGCGTAGGCAGTATGACGTAGTTCATACTCAGTCTTGCCAAGTTGAAGTAGTTGAATAAGTAGTAGTAGTAGTTAAAGTAGTAGTAGCAGTAGTAATAATAGCAGTACTTGAAGTAGTAGTAGCAGTAGTAGTAGTTGAAGTAGTAGTAGCAGTAGTAGTAGTTTAAGTAGTAGTAGCAGTTGTTGTATTTCACTGTTTCATAAAAGAGCATCATCCATAGAATATTGATGTGTCTGAGCATAATTGGCAATCTATGGTTTCGTAAACAGGCACAACAGAGCAGTGAACCACTTCAGGTCGTGTCCCAGATGTAGCCTATTTTCAAAATCATTTAAGAGAGATCCAGCAGTGGATAAGACTGCAGTGCCCCCTATAATCTGCCACCACTGTCTGTCTGGCCTTCCCTCCAGTCACTTGGGCCAATTAGCCCTGGCCCTCTCCTATCCACTGGTCCCAGAGATGGAAGTGTTCCTGCTGGGATGGACATAGAGTCTGTCTGTCTATGGGTGTGGGGGTAGACACAGAGGAAGTTACTGACAGCGCTGGAGCACCCTGACCATCCAACCAAAGGTTACAGTGTCAGGGTCTCGGTATGGGGCAGAGCAGCAGCAGACAGTGCAGACCTGAGAGCTGAGGTCCTCAGCTCACACTGATTGCCCCAAACACCAATTAGCACTGCTCTCTCTTCCGCCTCACTTCATCTGCATTAGTTCGTCTGGCAACGTTCACACATACGTCTACACACAGGCCTCTATGTGTACACTTTGCAAATGTAAAATGGTTGTTATTGTCAACCTTCTAAGAGCACAAAATCAAAGTAGCCAAAAAGAAGACCAAATTTGGAGCCACAAACGTTTGAAAGTGAAAACCAGGGCGAAAGCTGGTTTTGAGGCCGCTATCTGTCAGGCCTCTCTTATTTTTACAGTAGGAGTACAACATGCTACAGGCTGTCTTACACTGTCAGAAAACAAGGTACAGAGTTGTACCTTTTGTCACTGGGGCTGTACCTTGGATTAACACATATTCTGTTGAAGGCAAATGTCCATTTTATGACATTGCACAGTTCAAGTTGCCAGACCTAAAAGAAGTTAGATTTGGGTCTACCTTAGCCATGGTGTTGTATCCAGGACATGCAGCTTCACGTTCAAAGCTGAGTTAAATAGACAAACTCTTGCTACACACAACAACCCACAGACTTCTTCACTGCAGCCATAATGGGCCAATCAAGAAATGCTTCAGCTCAATATTTCATCTGGAGACAGTCAAAATAAACCAACCCCCCCAAAAAAAGGCACAACACAAAGGACGACATCAAGATAACCAATGTTTAATGCAGTTATAAGTATAGGCTAGCATGGATTAGAGCTAAAAGTAAAATGAGTTCTGAAGAGAGCTCTTTCTCAAATCCAGGCTCTCTGGAAAGGAGAGCCCTCTACTTAATTTGGGGTGCACAGTGGGCGGCGTGCCTTCAGATGAATTCTCTGTTATAAAGTTGACATCCACCACTCCCAAAACGCAATGTACTTGCTGGACCACAGTGATTAAATACCGGAGCGCACTTTCTTTAATAACAGCACGGTTCTACATCTACATATTAATGTGCATGAGTGTGCCTCTGTACTCTGAATGGTGATGTTCCCAACATCATGACAGTCAACAGCACAGCAAATGACCACCATTCCTCATGCCCCCTGAGGGTGATTTAAATGAAAGTTTAATCAGTGTCACAATTTGAAGTCTCTCAGGGGTCCATGGTGGGAACTGATTGGGTTTTTGCTAATATAATTTTGCCATACTGACCCAGATGGAAATAGGCCACAGGGCCTGGAAGAGGCTAGAACCTTGAAAATATGAAAATGTAAATGAGAAAACTAGTAAGCACGTCAAGTTGCCTAATTATGTTGTTTGGGTAATTCTGAGTATAATGGCTGTGCAATGCAAATAAAATGAATGTAGTCTGCTGTACATTATGTCTTCAAAATGCTTTCAGTGCAACTTGAGAGGACAAACGGGAAACCAGCTTTAATTTGAGAGGGTAATTATCTCATGGGATGCTGGAGGTGGTCGGATGTGTTTTCTTTTTATTGGGTCTTCAGGCCCTTCAGTCAGCGCGTTCATTGCTTCATGGTTAGTTGATGGATCTTTCAGCTGCTCTGTCTTATTTTCACATACTGTTATTTGCAGCACAAAGTCAGTTCATAATGTAAAAAAAACAAATACAACAAATCCCGTGATTGATGAAAGCATTGCAGTTAAATCCCCATCTCACCGCACCAAATTGCAGTTTTGTAAACGTGCAATGTGCATGTGATATCTCTGGGTCTGGAAGCATTTCACATTTTTACTTGCCCCACCTTTACTAGATCAACCCCAACCACTCTTTCAGTAATGAGCTCTTCGTGAACTGAGAAGGGTTCTCATTCAAAAATGTGTCCAGCAAATGAGCTGCAGATTCATATTGCACTTAACACTAACGTCACACTTGTAGGCTACATATTATGAACACATTCACAATAGGGAAATATCACTCATCATACTGTTCAAATCACAAAAGAAAACATATTAGACACACCACGCCACTTAAGCTACATCATGAACTCTTTCTTTCTATTCTACATGGGACCGTGCAGCCATTAGTACAGGCTATGGGCTATACGACTAGCTCTTATCTAACTTTGGGTTAAAGACCACTGTTACCACTCAGGGAATAAGTGCTGAAATGTGTGCTACTTATACCATCCGAGAGTAAATCATAGCCTTAGTGCCTCAAAACATCCTCCCTTAGCTTGCTTTTCTCTAAAGAGCCTCTCTTCTACGTTCTCTCTCTCACCCACGTAGACGCAAACACAGGCACCATCTGCAGTGAGTGAGAGTGGCGCCTTCCGCATGGTTGTGCCGGCTCCTTGGGGCGGAGTGATTACACTGTAGTGTAGCTAGATCCAGGTGATCCAGAGCTAAAACACTCCCCACCCCTAAAGCCTGCACTCATCTGTCATAACCTGTAGAGATGACTTTACAAATGATGGAAAGCATTTGAGCATGTGGAGTTCCTACACGTTAAAATGTCAATCCAATAATAACTATGCAATCGTAGAGGAATCTGTTTTGGCACAGATGAGAAGAGCGCTGTTTACCAGTGATCTATATGATTGGCTGCTCGGCACAATAATTTAGGCCCATTTTCCTGATTTAGAGCCTGACACTAACAGAGTATAAGCTCAGTATGGGTCACTTTCCTCTCTTGTCCTGTCTCATCTAAACAAATTGTAAAAAGTTAAACAAGGCTAAATATAAAAGATGAAAAAAATCTAACTTTATTTTTATGGCAAGGATAAATATAGATATGCTGCTTCAAAACAATTTACAAAAATGTGTTTCCGCTGCAAAAATGTAGGCTAATTTTGATACATTCTAATTGCCTTACATCTCAAGCTGAACTCATTAAAGTAAAGGTGAGTGCCATTAAAATGAAGAAACAGTCTGTTAAATGAGCCCATCTGTTCTCCCAAATTATAACTTTATAAAATATGATATGATAAAAATATGATACCTAACTCTCCTAGTCACATCACTCTTCATGCTACAGACACACACATGCATAGATTGAGACAACATGAAAGAAACCTGTGTCCTCTTTTTGAGCAGTCAAAGTGAAGTGACTGGTATGTTCTGAAGATGTGAATGTTGCAAATGTAGACCTGAACCCATATAGTGTGGTCTGTATTTGTCCTGAAGTCCAGATGACAGCCTAATCGGTTACTGTCTCTTCTGTTTTTTTCTGCACATGGCACCATTACAAAGGGAGACATATTAGTCGAACACTTCAGAGCAGTTTGCTTGTGGCTTGATAAAGGATTGCCGCCTGTTGACTCAATTAGGGCCAATAAAGGTGTGTGACAGCATTTGTTTTCCTGCAAGTTTCAACACCCTGAACTCTGCCTGGCAATGAAGATAATTACAGGCTCATTTGGAGTTGGCATCTATATCAAACGTATGAGGCGCCATTACTATGCTGCGGTTTAAAAATCCCACGGTGCTCATCTCGTCTCTTCCTCATATCTCTTTCTAATTCTCTGGGGGAAGAAAAGTAGGAGTGATGCTATCAAACCACGCAATTTTAATTATGTCTATGAAAATGCAGTATCAAGCTTGTTTCGTATGTGTGAGGGGGTCTTTTCTCATAACTTGATGTGACCGAGGGTTAACATCCGAATAGGCAAAATAGAAAGATTAACATAAAATCTAATATTTGGAGAACTTTTAATGAGGAAGGTTGCTACGCTGGGACGGCCCTGCAGTACTTGGCTCTGTGTGTAATCTGTCAGTGTGATTAAAGCCTCCCTCTCCATTCACCATGTGGGATTAAAGTTAGTTAAATCACCCTCTCTCACACAGGAGACAATGTCATGGAGAAGTAGCAAGGCTAGCCAATTTTTAGTTTAAAATTATATCCCAAATCATACTTTTTAAGAAGTAATTTAGCAGTTATCAATACTGAGAGATAGAGGGGAAAAGCCTCAATGCTGGTGGTGACTCTGGATCCCCAGGGAAGCTAATGTTAGAGACTGACTGCTCCTCAAAGTGAAAATGAAATAGCACTTTAAGTTTTGGCTAAGGGTGTGACTGAATGAGAAGGGTTGAAAAGGTATACATATGAGCCAGCTCACAAGCGAATTATTCCTGCTCTGAGCAGACAGGTGGTTGGTGATGTGCTCAGTTTAAAGTGGGATCACCGGGCCGTTTCTCACACAGGGCCATTTCAGTCAGGATATGATACTGTAGGTGTTAAAGCATAATGAATCATCAATCATCGTCAGCAGCAGCAGCAGCAGCAGCACCATGCTGCTCTCTGGGATGCCAGCATTTGAATAAACCCATTCCTCACCTTTAGCCTAGAAAGTTATTTCGAGCTTGGACTAGGGCCGAGCATTTTAGGGTTGCAATGGAAGAAGCAGACTTTATGTACACAGGAATGCACGGCCACGCCCAGTCCAGCACAATACTCAATACACACACACACAACAGACAACAAATAACACACACTAACATACATATACACACTCTCACACACATACATACACACACACACACACACACAATGTGGCCTGTAGATTTATCTGAAGGTATACCAACATGGTTGAGACAACTTCTCAGCAATACCAAACGTATGTGCCCAGAACATCAGCAGCTATACGCTGTGTTTTAAACAACTTACACCTTTTGTGATTAAGAGTTTAAATTATTGAATTTTTTACTATGTTCAACAGCCTACCACTTCCCCTGACATTGAAAAATCTAATTCTGCCCTGAATGAATGAATATGGATCTACCTACCATGACAACACAAGGGCATCCAGAGAGAAAATAAAAATGACCATAGTACTACAGTTATGTTTGAGTAACAAGCCATGATGTACTGAAATAGTTACTTGTGTTTTTCGTTATTCCATGCCAAATTTAATTTCTTTGGTTTGAAATAAAGTTGAAAATCTGTGTCAGTATACCAATAAAATCAAAAGGTCATTTGTAAGCCACAATAATCCATGTATCATCAACAACTCAGTGTGCCGTTTGGTGGACACTATATCCAAACAGTAAAGCCTGGGTTGGCTCTGCAATAGTAGATTAACCAGTCCATCCAGTCATGTCTATTTTTGCATAGTAATGCTCAAAAGAACGCACATTACATGTTGCATTCGTGGGCCTGTTATAGTAGGTTTTGAGTTCATCATTTTGTTGCACTTTACATTACATTTCACTGTTCAGTGTTCTTTTATTGGTCTCCAACATATCTCCTCTTTTCACTGACTACATTAATTTCAGAACAAGCCCTGTAGAACAAAACCAACTCGTTTCAAACGTGTCTCCATGCGCAACATCCTGGGGCCTCTCTCCATGTAAACAATGCAGCAAACCGCAGGTCAACAGGCTTGGCAGTGTGGTCTGGAGGTACAGCTGCCACAGTCTGCCAGTCTCCGTTGCAGACCACAACTCTGATTAAAAGGCCTGTTTAGCTGCTAATCACCACCTCAAGAGCAATTTATCCAAAATGCTGTAAAAACACTCTCAATAAACCGCCTGTTTACTGGTTCAAAACCACCAGGCCTATATGCTGCAGAGGATATCAGATGACAATAGTGTATGTTCAATGTTTTTTTGTTTTTTGTTACTGATGTGTGCAGAAACAATATATTGTATTTAGCCTAAGGTGTTAGCCTAACTGATGAAACAGAGCCCACACTTGGATGGTAATTAAGGCGTCTTCCATTGTCAATATCTTCACACAAGCTGAATCAACCATGGTGTGAATATGATTACATTACTCATTACATTAGAGCTGCTTATGATGATTTGTAGACTTAAGGGGAACTGGGAATGTGACCAAATTATGTTTTAAAACAATATGTTGTTCAAACCAGCTGTGCAGTTTTTGTTGCACATGAACATTTAGAAAGCAATTAGTTTTAGTTTGCACCTTGTCATCAAACTTGTTTTAAATGACAGGCTACATGTACAGGTGAAACATGCTTGATTATAGGTATGCTCTGGGTGAGGTGAGGTGGTTTACAGGTAATGAGGAAAATAATCACATGAGTGACCAAAGGTATGTCAAGACAAGACATCACTGATTTTAACGTAGTAACTGTGCCAGCTATCTACCTGATGAGGCAATACACATATTACAGGCTATAGCAATTGTCTTTTTGAAAAGTTTGTTGAAAATATGTACCGCTGTAGTATATCCGGGTCCTGTCTAACTCCCTTTAAGACTGCAAGTATATTGTTACTACTTGCAGACTCAACACTTCTCTGAACATTTAGAGAGAACTCGGATTAGGCAACAGCCATGTTGTGTAGTGAAACACAGGGCATGAAAAGGTAAAACAACTGGCCTCTAAACACAGAGGCAATGAGGCCCATCAATCAAAACATTAAGAAACTGCAGAACAATTAACAAACTAAATTGTCCATGGTTTAACAGCAATTATTTAACATTTAGAATAATCATAGCCATATGTTGTTCTTAAGTTCATTTACTAATATAAATCCTGATAAGAGCAGTAAACTTCAAACCTCTGGCGACAGATTTACACTAAACTAGTTTAGGTCACTATCAAATACATGATAGATTATTAGATATGTTGGCCAGTTTCTGTTGACCTATGCTGTCTTATAAATGGAACATTTTGTAACTAATTGAATAATTAAAATGAAAAAATGCCATTTATTTTATACTGTGCTATGAAATATTAATCATAGTCATGACTTTTGATCTATAAAATCCCCCCAAATAGCAGTCCCTGCTCTTTGCCTTTAGAAATCATCACTATTTCCAACTAAAACTAGCAGCTTTTGTAAGCCTATATGCCAAGTTAAGTTAGCTATCAAGTCAGTCTGCTCTCTACTTCTTAGCCTATAGGAAATATCTTTCCAATCATAGAAAGCAAGTGTAAAAATAGCATTCATAAAGACACAACGTTGTCTTATGAATTTCAGTGTTCCTGATTATTGAAAAGAGAAATCCATCAAATGTACCCTCTATTTGAAATGTAATTTACATATTTAAAAAGTGTTATTTTTACATTTTGCTAGCAGAAAATACAACAGCAAGAATATAGTACATATGAACTGAAGTCAAAATGGTAGGAGTACAAACATTATATTTTAGTTTTTGATGTTACTGTAAAATTGGCTGGTGACATTTCTGAGAGAGGGTATATGCACAGTGTGTCAAAAAGGTGTGTATAAATAGTGTTACAAATAATTGGGAATTGCCATTGACAAGAGAGGTGGCGCTCTCTAGTGGACAAATAGGAGAGGTTCATCTAAGAGTATCTACTGATAATGCTTCCAGCACACATAATGACTGAAAACCTTAATTTCTCCCCACCATGAAACTGTTAAAGCCCAAACTCAGAACAAAGATTTTTATATGGACTCTTTTTATTAAAATAACATTGCCCATCCAACATTGTGTAAAAACATTTATTTCTGATAAACATGTAATACATGCAGAGTGCTTTTTGGTCCCACAATAGATTAAGTACAAACAAAAATGAACTTGTCCCAAATACTAATGTTGGCCTCCACACTGTCTCCTTAAGGACGGAAATCCACCCACTAATTAGAAATGTGCTGTATAGAGGCATACATGAGGATCAGTGTTTTAGCTATGTAACCTGTGGGTCAATCCGGTCAGTCAGTCAGTGGAGGCACAGTTGGCCTGGCTGAGGGAGGCCAGTCTCTGTCTGATACACCGGTTCTCCTCCAGCATCTTGGAGACGGTCCTAAGAACAGCAAGCTTGGACAGGACAGGAGAGACAGTGAGATTCCCAGGACACGAAAAGAGGAGCAAGAAAAGGGCTTGGTTGGCTGATTAAAGGGTAGAGAGAGAGTGTTTGTGTGTGTGTGTGTGTGTGTGTGTGTGAGAGAATGGGGGGTGATTACTGCTGCAGAGTACGAAAAGGGGGAGGACAAGCAGGAGAAGCGTCCTCAACAACGTTGCCAATCTTTTCAATGGATTTAATAGGACACACGCTTACTTTGACTTGTATGGAGGAAGATTCAGGACAAGATGAAATAATTAAATAGTGAAATGTTATCATAAATAAATTGTTAAATAAATAATTCAATATATAAATAAACAGACAAATATATAAAATGTATTTGTGTATAATTCATCCATTTATTTATTTCAGTGTTTTTGAGTTTTGATTGGTGGTTGAACTCGAATCGATTGTTCATGCCTACTTCAAAATGGTGGCACCCAGTGCAAATGTTTACTTCTGAGATTTTGCATGATATAGCGGCATAGGATGGCTTTTCCATTGTAAACACAAATATTTCAATGTATCCCTCCAATGAGTTGC
>OMLI01023180.1:0-10309 GCA_900302605.1 Rondeletia loricata
CAGAAAACCAGTCAGTATCTGGTGTGACCACCATTTGCCTCACGCAGTGCAACACATCTCCTTCGCATAGAGTTGATCAGGTTGCGAAACGACTTTGGAGACGGCTTATGGTAGAGACATGAACATTCAATTCACGGGCAACAGCTCTGGTGGACATTCCTGCAGTCAGCATGCCAACTGCACGCTCCCTCAAAACACCCCTGTGCAATAATCATGCTGTCTAATCAGCATCTTGATATGCCATACCTGTCAGGTGGATGGATTATCTCGGCAAAGGAGAAGTACTCACTAACACAGATTTAAACAAATTTGTGAACAAAATGTGAGAGAAATAGGCCTTTTGTGTACATAGAAAAAGTCTTAGATCTTTGATTTCAGCTCATGAAAAATTTGAGCAAAAACAACAGTGTTGAGTTTATATTTTTGTTCAGTGTATGTATGTTAAGGCATTTTCTTATTTATTAGTAATATTTTGGAGGATAGTATAATTTTTAAAGGGGCATTAAGTAATCTGTGACCTTCATCGACCTCTACTGGCAACCAGTAAGAATTGCAACAGCATCTATAGAACTTATCTCCTCTGGCACAAGTTGATTTTTTGCTATGGGGCTGTAAAAATCGTATCTATTGCCCCTTTAAATATTGATGAAAGGGTTTAATTTACAGAAACGAACACACAAGGTTATAGTATGGATGTGTCTTGTCTGGCACAATCTGACCAAAGTACCCAAATATCGTATAAAATAATATTGTCCCTGAAGGTGCGCTTGATTTATCTTGCCTTGGATGCAGTGTTTCCCCATATGGGTACTTTTATTCCATTGTACCTGACAAAATCCATCATGTGTATCTCAAGTATTTGCAATATCAGAAATATACTTTGCCACTAAGGTACGGTTCATTGCTGATGTTTTTAGATATGTACACATGCATTATAATTAGGAATCGCTGATTGTGTTTGAATTTTTTGTGCATATTGGGTGCATTATAACACATGTCGTAATCTGTTTAGGATGGTTATAGTGCACTCATAATGTGCTTATGATGCCTTATAATCACACAAATAGTGTTACAACGCAATAGATATCGCAATATTGAAGTAATTTAGATTTTTCTCGTTTCTCACGCAGGACGATGGAAAAGAACAAGAAGAAAGGAAAAATCTTTTGAAGAGATACTACCTGTTCCTTCAGTTTTAGACAAACATAAACTTGTTTTTTCTTCGTTCCCTCTGCAGTTCACAGTATCTATGACCCTCAAAACACACACGGGTACACACACACGTACGTACGCACACGCATATATACTGTAACACTCAACACATTCCATAACACACATTCCAGTTATATGTTACTTTAACATGCAGCACATGTGGCATGGAGGTCATGTCGGTCTCATACACAGAACAAATTAGACACACACACATATACACAAACACACACGTGCAGATGAACAACCCACATCCCTCTCTATACAGGGTTTTATCTGTCGAAACCATTTCATTTTCTTGGGGAATGCATGTCTTTGTGAAATAATTTTCCTGTTTCCTGACAATGAGGAAAAGCCTGAGTTCCTCTGAGCCACAGTATGGAGTTACACATGGCAGGGACCATGCATAGCCATTTCTACACCCATAGTAGATGTATTGTATGTTCTCTAGATGTTCTATAGATCTACAGGTAGACGTACTATCTCTCTATGCAGTCGTTCTTTTGTTGTTCTCAAAACCACACATTTAATGCAATAAAGGCATAAAAACACAAGTGTACACACACTATAACACCCATGGGTGAAAACCTGGGACATATGGACGCATTTAGATAGTGTGTTCGGAGAGGGTAGAGTGTATGTGAATGAAGGTATTTGAGTCAGGTGGGAGTTTACACAAAAACAAGAGGAGTGTGTGTGGTGAGGAGTGAAGATGGTAACAAGCCAGGTACAAATAGTCAAAGACTGGTTTGTCAGTGTGTGTGTGTGTGTGTGTGTGTCTGTCTGTCTGTCTGTGTGTGTGTCTGTGAGACCATATCTGTCAGAATGTGTGTGTAAGTGAACCCTGTGTTTGAGGTCATAGATATTGCCTGATAATGCATTCAGAACCATCACACAAATTTCTACTAAACAGAAGACCGAGATAAGAGATAAACTGTAACCACCATGATATTGTCTGTTAAATTGCAATGTGTGCTTTTTTTTTGTTCCTAAATACCAGAGCAAACGACCATTTTCCTATTTGAATAGATGATGATATGCAAAAGCTGCATGGGTGTCTATAACTTTGGTTACAGTTATTATGACGATGTTTTATGTTGTGATACAAGTGGTGGGTGTTGTCAAAGCCCTGAAACCTGAGATCCCGTTAAGGAATACACCAACTTTTTGGTAGATTGTCCCATTGGTCAGTTTACCTGTTAAGTGATGAGAACGTAGACACCAAAATCATCCACATGTCCCCGATAGATAATTGGCTCTGGTGCTCCATGCTAACACTTTAGCATACACTATGTTGAATGATAGTAATCTCTAACATTATCTGAAAAGTGAAAAATGAGACCTTGAAGCAGCTCTGAAGCTGGTCAGTAAACTAAAATTATATGCAGCCAATAGAAAACTGAGATACTAGCTCCAAGATTGGAAACTATACAATATATATAGAATATATACAATGTCCAAGGCACTCTAAATCCAGTGAGGAGGGAAGACACTAGAAGCTTGAATTTAAAAAGCCTTTATTGTCATGGCTTAGAGCCAACGCGTTTGACCATAAGGTTTTCATCAGGGCAGCCAAGTCTGGCAGTTTTGTGTAGGAGATTGGTAAAAATTTACCCAAAATGATACAAAAATAACTTACTGTTTTGAACTTGAAGTGTTAGCATGGAGCCTACTATCACTCAACATAGTGTATGTTAACACAACCAGAGCCAATGATCTACTGGGGACACATGGATGATTTTGGTGCATCTAAAAAAAATTGAATATTGTGGAAAAGTTAATTTCTTCCCGTAATTTAATTCAAAAAGTGAAATGTTCATATATTCTAGATTCATTACACAGAAAGTGAAATATTTCAAGCTTTTTTTGTTTTAATCTTGATGATTATGGCTTACAGCTCATGAAAATCTAAAATCCAGTATCTCAAAATATTAGAATATTACATAAGAACAATCAAAAAAAGGATTTATAATACAGAAATGTCGACCTTCTGAAAAGTATGTTCATTTATGCACTCAATACTTGGTCGGGGCTCCTTTTGCAACCAGAGAAGAAGAACTGGACCGTTGCTCAGTGGTCCAAAGTCCTCTTTTCAGATTAAAGTAAATTTTGCATATCATTTGGAAATCAAGGTCCCAGAGTCTGGAGGAAGACTGTCACTGGAGAGGCACAGAATTCAAGTTGTTTGAAGTCCAGTGTGAAGTCTCCACAGTCAGTGATGCTTTGGGGTGCCATGTAATCTGCTGGTGTTGGTCCACTGTTTTATCAAGCCCAGAGTCAACGCAGCCGTCTACCAGGAGATTTTAGAGCACTTCATGCTTCTGTCTGCTGACAAGCTGTATGGAGATGCTGATTTCCTTCTCCAGCAGGACTTGGCACCTGCCCACAGTGGGCCCTGATGACATGCAGAGTTGGTCACCAGTCTTTCTGAGCTAATGAAGAAGGTCGTTGTAATTACGTAGTAGGTAGTTGTGTGTGGAGTAAATGTTTTCGAAAGGTAGTAGTGGTGGGTAATATGGCCTGAAATTTATATCACAATATTTTTTTTAATTGTGGACAGTAACGGTTTTTGGTATACTGTTTTTTCTGGTAATGTAATTAGAAAAATGTTAAGTACAAGAAAGCCGTGGGAATGCCCGTTTCTTATCTAGGGTTTCAACAGTGCAGTTACTTTAATATTTTGTTAGTTTAAGGGAAGGTGCCACACTGAAGTATTTTGACGTACCCACAGCAGTTTTTTTACTTGCCCCTGCCAATCGTTATTGTTGAACCCTATATAGACACACACACACACACACACACACACACACACAGCCTACCACAACATTGCCCTTTGACTCCGGTCCAGCGTCCATGTTGCGCCTTAATACCACTAATACTGAGGTTGTCCTGTTGTTCTTCAGGGCTGATGTGGCTCTTTAGTTGGCCACGTGGCGAGGAAGCACCGAGGGTTTCAACACGCTCGACTGCCATTAAGAGTGCGAGAGGCAGGCGTGGAACAATTAGCAAACATAATTAGGCCAGAATATAATTGGATTGGCTGAGCACTCGAGAGGGATTAAGAGGCTGGTCTCCAGAGTGGGAGATTGGTGGTGGTGTGTTGGTATGTCTTGTGTGTGTGTGGCATCATGCAAACATCCCCCTTTTTATCTGAGAACACACTAAATTCCCCTGTCACTGTTAAATAATACCTCAGTTCTCAGGAGAGTTCTGCGTAAATGTGGTTTGGGGCTGAAAGGAAAACAAAGCGAAGTGAAAAATGGACATGTAATGATAAAAAAATAAAAAATGTATTACCCTTAGTCCTGCATGACCTGCAGTCATGCAGAAATGGCAAGGTGGATTTTCCCCCCAAAAAAATATTTACAGTATATTTATTTGGTTTTGTGGCTTAACCTGTATGAACCTGCATTACTTCCTGAGCAAGGTCACACCTACTCCAAACTCCTTAACAAAATCACTCTCTTGTCGATAGGGGATTATTTGGGGTTTGTGCTCAAGTTTGATGAGTGAAACCAGTAAATAGCTGTGGCACAATGTGTTCCGCCAGGCTCACTGCTAAACGGGCGGTAAGAGGAGCTGAGCAAAGTCTTACCTCTGAAGGAGTGTACATTTGATTTGTCTTGGCTTGGGTGGGGTGGATGTCAAAATGAAGTGAGTTCTGATCACAGCAAGGCTTAGGTCTTCTTGGCATACACTGCCAGAAAGAAAAATACTCTGCAACAGTCATCCACATGGATACTACATGTTAAAACTATGTGATAACTTGGCACATCAGCGGCTACTCTGGTCTGAATTCGCAACTGCACTCTGTCAATTTTACTGCCTTAGCACTTTTAATGACGTCGGACAACAAACAAGCGTGTGCTGCTGTGTCCAGCTGGATCAGTGTGTGAAAACAAGCGGAATGGTAACAACGTTTGCGTGGCTGGGCTCTAATTACTCACGGCTGGTGCGCATCACGGCTAATCCGCAGTCCTTTAAAGAGAGGCAGCCAGCCTGATCTGGAGTTTGTTACAGACAACGTCTCAGCTAACCTTTTGTGATTTCTTTATTTAACTAGATGGAGAATACTAACACGGCCGCTGGTCGGATCTCCGCATTCTACTACTTTTCTACTAAGTTTTGTGGTGTTATGTGCCTTTTGTGATTGGCCACGCCCTTTACCACGCCCCCTTTTGGCCAGTGGGCATGGGAAGTTAATCAGTTCATCCTTGGCCCATGATCAACCTTTCTATCAAGTTTCATGGTGTTACGTGAATCCGTTCGGAAGTTATGTGCCTTTTAGTGAGGCCACGCCCTTCTACAAAGTTTTGTGCAAATCCGTTCATAACTTTTTGAGATATCCTGCTTACAGACAGATAGTGTCTCTCTCTCTCTCGTTCCATAGGTCTAAAAAAAGTGTCTTTTTTTTTGGTCCCCAATCCCTCTTTCCCTTCTGTGGACATATCTCTCAGAGTAGACATCTCTTTCAGAGTAGGGACATTAAAAAAAGCTCATACTGAATTATATACTCGACGTAGAATTATATCATTTTTTCTTGAATTGACACAGGCTTTAGGGATTGATGCAATTTGAAATCTCATAAATGGCCTGATGCAGGAAAGGGATCCTCTCAGCCAATTCATGGACTGTGTTTCTCTGTCAAGTAGTCATGGGCTGATAAAGTTAGCCTCAGGGTATACCAGACTCATAGACCCTTCGCTGAATCAAACAGGCTTCACTCCATGGGCAAACTATTTGATTTATTTTAATCAAATAACACAAGCTAAGTTCATACAGTAGTCTACCAAAAGTAGATGCTTGATTTGTGTGCTCTGACTTTAACGGAAAAGGAGGAAACCACAATAAACTTTTGAAAATGAATGAAATATATAAGTATTGTTGCTGGTTTGGCGCATTATGCAATTTATCATATTGAAAATTCCTCTGTAATGTGACCATGCCTACTCAGGATCAGCATGGCGTGCCAAGAGAAACCCAGCAAACTCGATGGCTTTCCCACACTCATAACACACACACACACACAGTCAGGAAGTAGTCTTTTCTCTTATATAGGCCGTCCTCCTGATGATCTGTCCTTTAATGCAGTGATTTATAAAGACAGTCCCATTGCCATCACTTTGCTGATACAAATCTCCATCCTGGCCTCTGTTTGTTAGACTCTTCCTGAATCCTCCAGATTTTCCTTCCATAGCTGCACCCATAGGCCCCATTGGCCTTCTATCCACTTGTTTTGTGCCCTCACTATGGCTCTGTATTGACCAATCAGTGCTGCCTGGTAGGACGGGGACTGTGGGAAGGGATGAGGTGTGGATGGGATCCAAGGGCTCAGTGCCACAGAACTAACTGTGTTTAAGTGGAAAAATAAACACATTTAGCAAAGGAGCACTGGCTATTATTGTGCCTAATATCCCTGAAATCCAAATCCTCTTTGGTCTGGAAAGGAGCCTTTCTCCTGAAACCAACGTTTTCTTTCTGCCAGTACCTGCACCAGTTGTGTAGCTTGGCAAGATACTCTGACAGTGTTTCCATCAAAGCTTGTTGTATTTCATCTTGATGCACTATTTGTAACCACATATCAGCATCTGTAGTTGATTTGGTCAAAGTGTACAAATGTTTTCTGTAACTTCCAAATCCTGTAAAGCACAATATTATGAATCCTCGCAGTCAAGAAAAGCCATCAAGTGTATGATTGTGGTGCATTCCCAAACCAAGAGTTGCAGTAAATACTTAAAATGGAGAAGCATATGCAGTAATGCCACAGTAATGTTCAAAGTTGTCTTTTTTTTTAGATCATTTGTATTGCATTTGTGCTGTATTGGACAGTCACAATGAAGAAAACAGGAAGGATGGGAAAGACAGAGGGGAATGACATGCAATAAAGGCCTGATTCAAACCCATGATGTGGGTATATCATATGCGCTTTAGCTAAATGAGACATCAGGGTGCCCAAAATTAGTTAATTCAATTCAAAAGTTTAAGCCAAAACATTTTTATTAAATCAACTGATTTGAACATTTCTCTGGCATTATGGCATGTGCCTTTCCATTGGGAGTATTTATTGCAATTCATATGAAGGGCATGAATTTCAGAATTTGCATTAACATCAGGGATGTCATTCTTTCTCATCCCTACTCAAATCATTCCTTGAGTTCCATCAGTCATTGTAACTTATGCATGTCTGTTGGGAAAATGTGTACTAGTACTGTAGTCTATGAATTCACGCAGTTCAACACAGGAGGGTTTGATAATGCCAGAGCACGCTCAAACTCTTCATAAAAACGAACAACAAACACGATTTGTTCTGAAATCAATCGCCCCTCTTTCACAGATTGTTCGGTGATATAGATTAATGGTCTTTTAGACAATGAAGGACTTTTCCATCATAACACAGGCACCTCTGTCTAATGGCCAGAACACTGATGGCTCATCAGCCCATATCAGCTAAAGCACTTGACCGTTAATAAATCAATACAGAGGAATAAAATCACGTCATAACACGATGATCTGTGGGAGGAGGGATGGGGCACTACAAATAAGTCTTTCAAAACAAGCTTGCATCTGTCAAAATGTGCCATGTGTAGATCTTTTCAGATTGGAGTGCAGTGTGCAAAATGTGTATATTGTGCATTGAAGATTTTGTGTTGATCAGAGTATATTGTCTTGTAGCACCGACTTCCAGAAGAACAACCCAGTCCACAAATTGACAGAGGAGGAGCTCCTGGCCTTCACATCTGTAAGTCATTCTCATTATCTTAAAGGGAGACCTTGAAATTTAGATTTGTTTTTACTCAATTTCTTGCGACTAGCAGTACCCATTTGTTTGAATGAAGAAAGCTCACATTTAACAAGCTAGTTTGGGGAAACCTAGACAAATGCTGAAAATGTTCCTCCAATAATGTGACAAGTGCCTAGTGAAGAAAAATAGCATAATAGAAAATGCCCAAGTTCTAATGCTGCTATTCAAAGTCTAAAGAAATTCCCAACGGTTGGGTCGTATTTACAACCTCTGTGCCTTCCACTGGTCCAGGTCAGGAAAACCAGGGAAGAAACATGGATGCCCATGAGATTGAATTTATCCAAACTAAAATACTGTTCCCCATGCAACAGTTAATGTTATGTCAATGATATTTGGCAACGTTAGCTAGCTAGTTAGCATAGCATGTTAGCAACTATAAGTGCAACTTTACATTTAAAATGTATATGTTTAACCATTTACCACACAGGTGTTTTGTTGGATTTAAGGGCATGCAATGCTAAAAATCTAACTTAAGTGTATTTTGAACATTATAAACCTGTTAAAAGTAATGCTGTGTAGCATTTAGCAACCATGTCAGATAACTACATCTTGGAAACCTCCGGGTTTAGCGAGTTTCTTACTTGGAATTCTGACTTGAGGAGCCGTTCCATTGCATTTTTCCTAATAGGAAGTTGGAATCTCTGATTTCCTGACTTATCTGGAAAAATCTCTGTTAGTGCATTCCCCACTGAGTCTCTCAAATGTCATCTCTTGAGAATGTCCCCTTCTTTCCAGTATCATCTACCGTAGCAACAAGACAGGATGGATCATGTAGACCCCCAAATCAACACACATTAGACCACAGAACCCCATTTGATAAGATTTTGTAGTAGGGACCCATATGTGAGGATTTTTGTTGACTTGGTATCGAATGTATTAATGTCTATATGGGGAGATAATAGTGGTGAGAGCGAAACCTATGATTAGAATAGTCATTCTGTACATTCTAATCGGGATAATCTCTAGCAGATTAAATTATTCTGAAATTAGACCATTAAACTATTCCTCATTATTCTGGGGACCCCCTGGAATCTCATCAAGGACCCCTGGGTGTCCTCGGACCCACTACTGGTGAAATGTGTACTGGTGTATTGTAGATACAGGGACTGTCCAAAACCATAAGAATATCATGTGAAGTCCTGAAACGAGTGGTATTCTCCTTTTAAGGAAAGGAACATGACTATATGTCTTGGCTGCAGTGCTTTTGCCGGCACTTTCATATTTCCTCATTTTTGTCTGCCTGAGTTTTGGATATTTTTTATTTGTTTGGAATGAAAAGGATGTGGCAGACCTCAGAGACTCTTACTTGCTGCTTCAGTCATATTGTTTCCATATGGATACGGTCATAACCTGTCCTTACTTTCATATATATATTTGACCATCTGTTCTTTTTACTGTTTGTGCCGCAATATAAAGGCACATCTAGCCCTCCCAGAGAACTTGTTATGACATATAAGACAATTGGCGTCTCAAACAGAAGAGCAGGGTAAAATACTTGATGGCAGTACACAAACTACGATTAATGTAGAATGACCTTGATACAGTCGAGGTTCAATTAACTTGTTTTAATTGTCACTGTGCTCTGATGTGAATGATTGATTTGTTTTTGTAGTGCTGAAACGATTAGTCGATTAATCGATTAGTCGATCGACAGAAAATTAATCGATTCGAATTTTGATAATCGATCAATCGTTTTAGTCATTTATCAAGTAAAAATAACAAACATTTGCTGATTACGGCTTCATAAATGGTGAGATTTGCTTGCTTTTCACCATTTCATATTATAAAATGAATACTTAGTTTTTTTCTTGGCTGCTGGTCAGACTAAGTAAGCTATTTTAAGACTATTTAAGACTCACATTGAGCTCTGGTAACTTTTGATGGGCATTTGTCATTATTTGAGAAATTTTATAGACTAAATTATTAATCGATTAATCGAAAAAAGAATCGATAGATTAATCGATAATGAAATAATCGTTAGTTGCAGCCCTAGTTTTTTGGCTTTAGTACTGTCTTGTGGAATAGCACCTCTGGAGCCAAAATGTCCTCACGGAAGTTGAAAGTATAATTTGAATTGCCACATTTTGGAATTTTACTGTACCTATTGGTCATGTCCTGTATAGCTTAATGGGTAGGGCACTAGCATTACCAGGGTTAGAGGTACTATCCCCACTAGCACCATTCACACCAAAAATGTACTGCATTACAAGGTGCTTTTGGTATGAGCAATAGCCAAATGGCACAACTGTTATTTTTTAATTAAAAGAGAGAGCAAAGTCTGTCTCACTACATTAAACA
>OMLI01023197.1:5038-15964 GCA_900302605.1 Rondeletia loricata
CTTTCAAATCCAGCGACAGACCTCCCACAACCACCTGCATGTCGTTATTCTCACTGTTCAAACACAAACAACATGTGACAGGATAATAAAGATTGTGCCCGCATGTGTGATATGAAGGTATTCCATATGTCCATAATCCGTTTATGTTTTGTGTTTTTTCAGATTTGCATTTTTTACGATTTTGCGTACACGCAGTGGCCAGCCGTCAGTACCCAGCAGCTATCGATGAGAACCCCTCCGCAGATGTGTCTGTAGGATTGGTTGGAGCCCTTGGGTCTAATTTGCAGGGACACCTGCCAAGGTTGAGCCCCAGGAACAACCTTCAGACCCCCATAGATTCGGTTAATGGACTTCTTCGGCTGAGGTTTCCCGCAGGTGGAGAACTGTTTAGAAGCCTCTGGAGCCTCGCTTGGCTTCTCAGACGGGGTGGGTTTGGTAGGTGGCTGCTGGGTGGCTGCCGTAGGTTGGGGCTGTGGAGCGGTGGGCTGAGGACCAGGAAAGACCGCTTCAGTGGGTGCCACGCCTGAAAACACATACACAAAATAACATGACTACTGTCGCTGACCTTCTGCCCACTCTGAAAGCTGTCTGAAGTGTTAAAAGCTGACCTGTAGGCTCTGGGCACTTTGTCATATCACAGTAGTCCCACAGCAGCTTACGGCCTCTTCTGATGAAACACCAGGGCCTCTTGTCTCCGTCTGGGTTTCTAGGTCAGAGAAAATGTTTGAGTGAGCAGCATCCCCTTTGATACTGTAGATGGTGTCTGTATCATCAGAACCCTGCAAGAACTATCCATTTTAATAAGTCATTTAGTCTAGTATTGATTTTAAAATCTTAAACAGCCATTTCACCTGTTTTTAGACTTTTCTTCAAACAAGTTTCGAGAATTTTCTTCAAACAAGTCACAGTATCTAATTAAGGCAGATCACTCCACTAGCATCAAGATGATGTCACTTGATTCAAGAAACATCTTGAATGACTTGATGAATATGAATATTAGCACCATGAGACCATTACTCTAGGATTAAGCCAAACGTTTAATGCGTGAAATTGGGTAGGTTTTCATCCCCTGTATTTCTTGAACGTTGAAGGATTGAGAATTTAATGCCATTCCATGCCAAATAAACGTCCAATAACCCTGGAGAGAGAGGTATTATAGAACTGATAAAGTTTATTCTGGGCATGATGTTCATCTCAATAACAGAAAAACAGGCTTGAATTGACTGAGGAATCAGTGACCATCTTGTCAAATTGGCCAAAACAGACTTACGTGCATTACCATAGTTGACGGTGGTGATTTTATCAATTGAAGAGTAGATGTCTAATCCAAGATAACAAAATCTTTCACAATCGGAATATCAGGAGAAAAATTGACAGAATTCATAGCAGCATTTAAGGGGAGCAATGCAGATTTGGAGCAATTGATCTTATATCCAGATAATATATAACTCAGAAAATATATTTAATAATAGGGGGGGAGAGTTAGGAGCATCACTGAGATAAAGGAGAATATTGTCTGCATAGAGAGATAAATGTTGATTAGTATCGAACGCAGAAATGGGAGCATGGTTTTGGCAAATGACTTGTGCTAATGGTTCAAGAGAGAGCGCAAACAACAGCCAACGTGGGGGCTCCCTTGCCGTGTACCTCGAGAAATGGCAAACTGTGAAGAGGAGTTGTTACCTGTCATAACCCTTGCAGTGGGATTGGAGTAAAGGACCTTTATCATAGATAGAAAACGCGTTCCAAAGCCCATATGCTCCAAAATCTGCCAAAGGTAGTGCCATTCAAAGTGATCAAAAGCCTTCTCTGCATCTAAAGAAATAACAGCGCAAGGAGAGGGTAAATCAACCTCACCCTCCAAAATATGCAGGAAGCAAGGCACACATGCCAGATGAGATTTTATAAAACCTGTCTGTAGTATCATGTAGGGTTCAATTCGCATTGCCAGGATTTTGGCAAATAGTTTAATTTCAGAGTTAAAAAGTCATAGAGGCTGGTAGCTAGTACAGCTAGCCAGGTCCTTGTCTTTTTTAAATATGACTGAAATTATTGCTGTGTTTGCATGTCTAGAGAAAGAACCATTTTCAATGGAGTATTGTATCATGTCATATAACAGGGGTCCTAACTTCTCTTAGTGTAATAGGGGAGCCTAGAAGATCTGCATCAGCTGGCGAGATACGTACGACGTGGGCTTTAGAAAGAAAGGCTGTGCATTTCTCATGGTCAAAGACAATATCTGAGCTACATAATTTGGAATAAAAATCTCGAAATACTGTACAGATAGCAACTGGTTCCACAAGACTATTGCAGCCATCATCTTTAATGCAGGAAATGTTTGCCAAGTTTTCATTCTTTCATCATTTTTGGGCCAGGGGTCGATAGGACGGGATCCGTGAAAATAATAGTTTGACCGGGATTTATGAATCATAAATTCAGCTCTATATCTGAGCAGGGAATTTAACTCCATCCTTGTCATCTCTCTCTCTTGTTCTAGTTGGGAGGAATTGTCATCATGCATTCTGGTTTCAAGTGACAATCATTTATTCTCCAGCTCATACATTTTATGTAAACATGTTATATGAAGATTAGAAGCATAACTAATTGAGAATGATCTAACGTGAAGTTAAACCTGACCTGCAGAAGTTATGCGGGCCCAGTCCATCATCGTCATCAAAGGAACTGAAGGGATCAACACCTTTCTCCAGGATGAAGTGAGAGTTCCAGTAGAGGCATTCATCGCCGTCATCTGTCTCACTCACATTGCCACGATACGACTCTCCTTCACCCACGTAACAGTCATTTGGGCCTAGTAAATATACCACAATCGGTCAGTATATGAGTTATAAGAATGCATATATTGGAATGGAAAGGGTGGAAGATAACGTAGAATACAGTATTTACCAACATGGCAGAAACGCCCTCTATACCCTGGAGGGCACTGGCAGTCGAAGTCCATGCCATCCATGATGCATTTCCCACCATTCTTACATGGATTAGGCTCACACAACGCAACTTTGGAAGAAAATAATACATGGTGAAAGCTTGCTTTTGGATACTGTAACTGACCAGTCTAGAGGCATACTGTAGACTGTTTCTTGTTTGGATAAGAAAGACACCCCTCACCAGTTCTGCAGTGTGGGGGCTGGAAGGGCTCCTTGCATTTGCACTCGTAGAAAGGGGGAGTAGAGGTCAGCACACACTCACCACGCCCGCATCTACCCATCCTACAAACTTTGGGACCTGCAAGAATAACACAATAAAGAAAATGTTTCATTATCAAATCATTTTCGCTGCAAGTAACTTTTGCAGTACAATAACAGCCTTGAGGATAGACAATTATTTCAAACCTCTCTGGCACTTCTTGCCCTTGAAAGGTTTGGGACAGTCACATTTGAATTTTCTCTTGCCCTTCTCCTCACACACTCCATTGTTGAGGCAGGGGTTTGGGTTGCATTGGCCTGGGATATGAAAAAATTAAAGGGGGAAACATGAGCTTTAAATCTTTACACTGTAATATTATACTATGGGAAAGCATGTGAACTTGCAAAGATTGTTATTGTTCCATGAAAGCAGTTTGACAGTGTACCTTCTGGCTCTTGAAGTTCAAAAACCCATTCTGTATTGTGTTCATTATCATCATCATCATCGTCGTCGTCGTTTAGGATATCAATGATCTGAAAGAAAATGTCTAAAAGATGGGTTTATTGTTAGATATGATGCATTGTTGTTTGTGCCTCTCTCTCTTTTTAACCCTTACCACCTAAATTCACGTGGGAGATGTTTTCTCTTCTTTCTTCAGAATCCAGTAGTGTATACAGTACAGTACTCTGACGACTTACTCAATGAATAAAATATGTCAAATGTTGATCTACATATAAGAATAAGTAAATTACTTACCTTCAATTATATCATCATAACGTCCACGCTTTCTTTCTTTTTTCAGCTGCTAAAAAAATATTTCATCATTGCCAATGACAGCACCACATTATAGTCATAATAATGAAGGGGAGTATAAATGCTCAGTAATGTTTTGCTGACCTTTTTGACAATACAACTGAACCATGACAACAAATCTTTTCAAACAGATACATGAATAACAAGTTCTATTGCGTTTTATTCACAGCAAAATACATTATCAAACACCGCGACATTGTAAATAAGTCAATACATTTGCCCATTACTCTACAATTGCTGTATGAACTGCCAGTCTAGACATCAAGCACTGTGCCAATAGAGAAGTAAACAAAAGGTCTGAATACATACTTCAGCAGGTATGATGAGCACCGCTAAGAACAGGCACAAGAAGAGGAGCTTTAGGTTCATGATGGCAGTGGATCAGGGGACATCTAGGAGAGTGAAATGAGAGGATGCTGTCTGGCAGGTCACTCACTCTTTTCTCCAAACACTTATGTAAGTACACTAACCTTTGTATTGCCAGGGTACTCTGGCATCCATGCCTCTTGCTGAGTCAGTTTTATTGATTTGGACTGTGTTCTTGGATAGGGTTTTCTAGTGATCATAATCAGAACAATGCTCACGCTCTACTGTAGCTAGCAAACAGTAATAATAAACAAACATGTGGCATGATGGAGGTCATCACTCTTTGCCACCCTTGAACAATTATTCATTTAGAAATTATGTGCACCACATTGTTCATAAAAAAGGGTAAGTAGCATCATGCACTCAATTGCAACACAAAGGCTCAGGGAGCATATTTGCAAAGAGCTAATTATTTGTTTGAATGTAGACTTTGGATTCACATCCAGTAGGTGTATCTAAGGATAAACGGTACAGTGTGCTCGTAGATCTCTTTATACATTTACAAGATCAGTGAAGCAGAATTATTATATTACTGTATGCTGATCTAAATATACCATAACATCACTTGTACACAGCAATACCACAACATTTCTCTATCAATATCGAGAGATGGGACTCTGTTACAAAGGGAGAGTAAGTAAACCCAATACACATAAAACACGCCGCACACAGCTTCCAGTGCTCCCACATATTTATTTAACAGTTGAATAAATATGTGGGAGCATTGGGAGCAATGTGCGGCATTTACATAATTCCTTGTAAGCTGCTACACTATTTTTATTTCAAAGAGGAGCAATTTGATGTTAGCAGCATTAACATCGAGTCCTTCTCTGGAGCAACAAATCAAAGAGCACTGGTAGGAGAGGGGGCAGTACAGATTACAATAGGTTTGGCGTTGGTGCCGTTGTGGTCATGGCCTGGGCACAGCGCTAGGTGGAGGCAGTCTGTGAAGGTGCCTGCACAGAAGGAGAACAGCGGGGTCATGTTGTCTGCCCCGAGGAACGTCACCAACCCTGCAGGGAAACTACACAAGACCCCAATACGACAGAAAAGTTTTGTGACAGGCAGCTGATGGGGCACCCCTCCATGCCAGGCAGTGTACTCCCCATCAAAGAACTCCACACACCAGGACTCATTCCCACGGCCCAGCCAGCAGTCCTCAGCATTGCCCTTGCGGGGGATGGTGGGATAGGTGAGGCCCAGCTCCCAGTAAGTCTTCCCAGTCACATCGATCTCCCAGTAATGGCGACCGAAGCTGAAGCCCTGCAGGCTGATAACGTTGAGGGTGGTGTCAAAGCGCCCGGGGAGGTCAGGAAGTTCCTGCCAGGTGTCTGTGTAGGTGACACTATCACCCTGGGGGGAGATGATCAGCTTCGGATGGGCCGTCTCTGGATCCAGACACACCTCACTGTAATCTGGAGACACATATCCAAGGTTGTTTTTATGGGAATATCAAGATATTAAACAGATCGTGGTTAGAAACAGTACAATGTTAAATGTGTGAACTGACAGCTGTTGAGGAGTTTCTTGGTTATGGGGGTCTGGGAGTGAATAAGCAGAAGCATGTTGTTGGTGAGGCTGAGGATCTGGTCAGCTTTGGCCTCATCCAGGCTCACACTGCTGGGGTCCGTCCTGTTTAGCAGATCCATCACCCTGGAGGACCACAAAGAGAGAGACAGCATCAACTACCACTGTGCTATACTGGAGCACATGTATGATTAATTAGTATAGATGCTGCTTCATCATGGATTTCATACCTGTCCACTATCTCTATGTCCTGGTGCACATGCAGGGTAAGAAAATAAAAATTGAATAACAGCAGAGAAATCAGTACGGTCATATGAACTCTGAAAGCAAAATTGTTTCCACATCACTCACGAATCAGTGTCCAAATCCAGACCTACTCTCCTTGATGCAGTTTCCAGTCTTTTAGCGCAAATTTTCTGCCAAAAGACAAATGACATGAAATAATTTCATATCAAAGAGTGTGTGTCCATATTTGGCCAAGGGTGTCCGGATTTGGCCACTGTTAAGTTAAGTGAATTTTATTTAATTTCACAATAAGACGCTCAAGTCACCATTGTGTCAGGCTGCATGTCCATTTGGTCCAGTTCCACCGAGAGTCTGGCCAGGTCCTGCTCTATCTCCTGGATGAGAGAACAGTTCTTCTCCATGAGACCATCCAGGGCTGAGACAGCAGCCCTCTCCTCCATCTCCAGGTAGGTCAGGGTAATCCTCAGGTCCTCCTCCAGGACCTTCTGGATCTCCACATATGTCCTTACGATGCTCTCCCTTATCACTGAAGACTTTTTCTGAGTCAGGCACAGTACTCAATGTGTAAGTAATGGTGTGCATATGGCATAATGCCTGTCCACAGATGTGATTACAATGTTAAAATGCATCATGTTACAATGTTCTTTGTTTCCACAAGGATCATGGCTGACATACCTTATCTAGTGATAAACTTTATATCACCAGAAAGATTTCTTGTTGTAGGGACATTTCTACACTGGCCAGTCCAAACACAACTTACTGTGATTTCTGATTGCCGTGCAGCCAGCTTCTTCAGTCTGTATTTCACTTCTTTCCTTTGCCTTTTTAGACACTCCTGATGCCTTTCTAACATCTCCTGTAGAGGGGGTTGCAGAAATATTCAGCACAATTCAATTCAATTCAACATCAGCAAGATGGGTCCAATCAAATTATTTGTGGTGAAGTGCAGCGGCGGAAGCAGAAGCAGCTCACACCTTTTTGTGGGTCTTTATCTCAATATCAACGGAGAAGATCTTGACTAACAGTGGCGGCTGCAAGGGAAGTGGTAGCAAGTGAAAGACTATCAGTATGTTTTTTGTGTGTGTCCCTCTGCCACTGTTTATTGATGTTTGTTTTTCTGTTTGTCTATAGGTGCTTTTAGGAACCTTGCTGTATGTTTTTATTCACTAACATCTTTGTATGTTTTTTGTATGTGGAATGTTTGTTTTTTATGGCTGCAGCATGGGTGGAAGCCCAAGCCAAATGTTCCACTTTGTGGGACAATAAAGTTAATCTTGATCTTGATCTTGATTAAAAGGCATACCCTGTGTGCTGTAATTTAAGACTTGGTACAGTCCCCTGTTAGCAGCATAGAAGGCTTTGCTGTGTTGCTACAGTGCATATAGAAAGTCATCATACCCTTTTGAGATAATCACTTTTTTTTTGTCTTACAGCCGGAAATGAAAATACATAAAATACATCTTTTTCCAGCTTTATTTACACATTTTGCCTTACAACATTCAAGTGGGGGGGAAATTTCTGAAATTTCTGAAAAGTAATAAAAAATGAATAACAGGGTTGGAAAAGTGATCAGTCCCCTTAGAATAACCATTATAAACTTGCACAGGTACAACCAATCACCTTCCAGATCACACACCAAACTAATTGGCCTCCACCTGACATAAATTGTAGTGGTTTTATTATTATTATTTCAGAATAAAATCAGCTGTTGGTAACGCAAAGAATTCACTATGGCTGGAAAGGTGCTTTCAAAAGGACTCCGGGATAAAGTTGTGGATAGGCACAAGTTAGGAGAAGGATATAAAAATATTTAAAAGGCTTTAACTATCCCTCTGAGTACCGTTCACAGTATATTATTAAGAAGTGGAAGGCATATGGCACCACCCACACCTTGCCTAGATTGGGCCGTCCCTCCAAACTGGATGACCGAGCCAGGAAAAGATTGATCAGGGAAGCTACCGAGGCCAATGGCAACTTTGAAGGAGTTACAAGCCTTTATGGCAGAGATTGGTCGATCTGTGCATGTGACAACAATCTCACAAGCTTTACACAAAGCTGGCCTGTATGGCAGGGTGGCAAGAAAGAAGCCTCTTCTGAAAAAGTGTCACACTGAGTCTTGTTTACATTATGCGGAAAAACACATGGAAGATTCTGATGCCATGTGGCAAAAGGTTTTATGGTCAGATGAGACCAAGATTTAACTTTTTGGACTGAACCCCAAGTGCTATGTTTGGTGAAAACCAAACACAGCACACCACCCAAAACACACATGGTGGTGGCAGCATTATGTTGTGGGGGTGTTTCTCTTCAGCGGGGACTGGGCAATTGGTCAGGATTGAAGGGAAAACGGATGCTGCCAAGTACACCCAAATTCTTGAGGAAAACCTGCGGCCCTCTGCTAGACAGCTGAATGGGCAGGTGGTTCACCTTCCAGCATGACAACGACCCAAAACACACCGCCAAAAAAACAACGCAGTGGCTAAAGGACAGGAAGGTGAATGTCCTTGAGTGGCCTAGTCAGAGCCCTGACCTAAATCCGATCTGTGGATGGACTTGAATAGTGCAGTCCATCGCCGCTCACCGCGGAATTTGACTGAACTCGAACAGTTCTGCTAGGAAGAATGGGCAAATACTGCCCATTCCAGGTGCGCAAAGCTGGTAGAGACGTATCCAAACAGACTGATGGCTGTAATTAAAGCAAAAGGTGCCTACACAAAGTATTAAATCAGGGGACTGATCACTTTTCCAACCCTGTTATTCTAGTTTTTTATTTTGTATTACTTTTCAGAAATGTTGCCTTTTTTTTTTACTTGAATGTTGTAAGGCAAAATGTGTAAATAAAGCTGGAAATGTATTTTCATTTCAGGCTGTAAGACAAAAAATAGTGACTATTTCAAAAGGGTATGATGACTTTATAGGCACTGTATGAAGGAAACTATTCCCATTGATCCCCTCCCACACCTTGCTCCTCATTGCCTTTAAATGACTGCCACAGTAGGCCAGTGTTATGACCCTGGAGGCAGGCATCGGTCTTCCATCCTCCATAAGTGTCAGTGTTGTCAGTGCTGTCTTCTGCAGGAGGAAAGTTATGATTGTTTTGTATTTATCCCACAATAATTCCCCCGTGACGGCAGCAGCTCTCATGACCTACAACAACATGTGGTGTAAGAAAGTGACCCCTGGGGGAAGGGTGGGACCATTTGACTTTATGATAATGATAGACTCTCTCATTATCTTCCTTTAGAGAAGGTTAACCATATCATAGCTCTGGTGAAATGTCATTGTTAGGAGTAATGTAAATCTTAAGTTGTTAAAGAATCAGAAATAAGCACTGCTAACACCTACGTTCAAGCGTTCATGAAAAATACCTGGAAAGAGCAACAACATGGCTGATCTAAAGTTTCCAGGAGAACACAAAGTTGTTCACTTTTATGTTTATTCACATCATGAGGATATTTGCTTCCAGACTAAATGTCAAGACTGCAGCCACACAAATGTTTGTAAGTATCAGAGAGCAAGGTAAGGTCAGGACAGGTAAAAAGATGGATATGCTTGCGCGTCAGTTTCCAGGAGGTCAATAGAGTACACTGTGTCAGACTGGTCCCATTAAACTAGTAAAACAGTCCTCAAATTACCTCCCACGCTATTTCTGTGCAACATCGCTGAACCAGAGTGTTTATTGGTGAAATGCAAAGAAGAAAACAGAGAAAAGAATACAGGCGGTGGATACCGTTGGTATAGCTGAGGATCATACGGTTCATGGTGATTTAAAGCTTTATTGGCTTAGATTTCAATACAACAAATGGCAGTGTGGGTTTTCATTTATAAAACAGTAATTTCAAATACAGTTACTTCTTGCATTGGGTGTTTTATCTATTTGTTGGTTACTGTATGTTGGATACGGCATTAAAATATGTTCATAGGATTTGTTATTCTAAAGGGAAAATATCTGGCCATGTTTATGAGAGCCTGAGAAGAGAGAGGTTTTTTTGTCAGGGTTAGATATGAATGTTTGGCATGTACAGTAGCCTGGGGAAGAAGACTGACAATGAGTAAGTGTTTGGATAATTAGTTTTCATATTCTAGATCCAGTAAAACTGGTAGGTCAGCTAACTGCCCAGTGGCTTTTCATTTAAAGACTCACTGAGCCGATTCTTGCCAACATTGGGCTAAAACTGTTTCAGCCCAAGTGAGGGAAAGCTGACTCATGTTCAAGCTATGAGCATGGACATTTCATAATGGTGCCATGAGGTTCTACTGTACTTACAATGTTCCACAGGAATTAACAGCAACAAATAGTAGGAAGAAACAAGCAAGAAAGAAAGGAAAGCAGTTCCACTTGAAGCAAAACAAGAAGTAAAACAAGCGCAGTCCAAAAAAATAACACGACCCTATTGATCATTCATTCTCATTCTTTGTCATTTTTGAACATGGAAGAGATTCCCATTCCTTGTTTCCTGTGCAAGTCTATCGCTAACTGGACAAATCATTCAGCTCACAGTCTCAGGAAGCATCAGAGCAAAAGAGTCCATTTCATCGCTTCCTTGATTATGTCAGGAAAAAAATAGAACAGAAGAAAAATAAATCATCCAAAACCTACATCTAGATTACAGTTGGTAGTGTGCTATCTGAATGAATGTACAGTATATGCATGCTGCTCTGACTGCTAGAAGAGCTTGGCCTTCTTTTTCATGTCGTTGCGTTTCCACAGGGGAAGCCTGTCAAACTCCTGGATCTCCATTCCAAAGATGTCAAAGAACGTTTCAGGCGCTAAGTGGCGCTAGAATTGAGAAGAAAGGTCGAGAAAACAAAGGAGGGGAGGGTGGGAGG
>OMLI01023221.1:0-12833 GCA_900302605.1 Rondeletia loricata
TAAAATGCCAAAATTTGGAATATCATTGCCAAAAGTAAAAGGGCCTGAAATTGATTTAAGCTTCTCAAAGAAAGATGTAGATGTCACATTACCAGAAGCTAAAGCTGAAGTCCAACTCCCTGATGTTGCACTAAAAGAACCTTCTGTGGAAATTAAAGCTCCTGGCATTGAAGCTCAAGCAAGTAATGTGGAAGGCTCACCATCAAAATTTAAAATGCCAACATTCAAACTACCCAAATTTGGAGCTGCTACTCCAAATGTCAGTGTGGAAGTACCTGATATGGACAAAGATATCAAAATTGATGGAGCAAAGCTGAAAAAAACAAAAGAGGGAGTTGCAGTTGATATTACAGCACCCAGCATTGATATTGAAGGCCCATCTCTAGATGTGAAAACTACAGGAACTGAACTTGAGGGAAAAGGAAGCAAGTTTAAAATGCCAAAATTTGGAATATCATTGCCAAAAGTAAAAGGGCCTGAAATTGATTTAAACTTATCAAAGAAAGATGTAGATGTCACATTACCAGAAGCTAAAGCTGAGGTCCAACTCCCTGATGTTGAACTAAAAGAACCTTCAGGTTCCATTTCAGTACCAGACGCACCTACAATAGAGGTTGATACCAAGTTGAAAAAGCCAAGCTGGTCATTCCCAAGAATTTCATTTTCGAAGACAGGTGGTAAAGCCCCTGATGTTGATGTCATCCTTGAAACACCTGAAGTTGATGTTACTTTACCAGAGGCCAAAACAGAAGTCTGTCTTCCAGATGTTGAAGTCAAAGAACCTTCAGGTGCTATTTCAATAGAGGGGCCACATGCTGCAGAACTTGATTCCAAATTGAAAAAGCCAAAGTTTTCATTACCCAGATTTTCATTTTCAAAGCAAAGCATTAAAGAACCTGAAACTGATGTCAATCTCCCAGATTGGGAAGGGGAAGGGCCTGAATTTGATTTAAGCTCATCAAAGATAGATGTAGACATCACACTACCCGAAGTTAAAGCAGAGGTCCAACTCCCTAATGTTGAAGTCAAAGAATCTTCTTCTAAAGTGGAAATTAAAGCTCCTGAGATTGAAGCTCAGTTAAAAGATGTTGAAGGATCACCATCAAAATTTAAAATGCCAACACTCAAAATGCCTAAATTTGGAGCTGCTACCCTAGCTGCTACTGTAGAAATACCTGATGTAGACAAAGAAATTGAAATTGATGGAGCTGAGCTTAAAATTCCTAAAGAGGGAGCTGCAGTGGGAATTAAAGCACGCACATTACCAGAGGCCAAAACAGAAGTTAATCTTCCAGACATGGAAGTCAAAGTACCTTCAGCTTCCATTTCAATAGAGGAGCCATCTCCGGTAGACATTGACATCAAATTGAAAAAGCCAAAGTTTTCATTACCCAGATTTTCATTTTCAAAGTCGAGTGTTAAAGAACCTGAAGTCAATCTGCCAGTGGTGGATATATCTCTTCCAGAAGGAAAGGTGGAGGTCAAACAGCCTGAAGTGGAAATGAAAGCTCCTGAGATTGAAGCTGAACTTGATGGACAAGGAAGCAAGTTTAAAATGCCAAAGTTTGGCATTTCGTTACCAAAGGTAAAAGGGCCTGAAATTGATTTGAGCTTGTCAAAGAAAGATGCAGACATCACAGCAGAAGCTAAAGCAGAAGTTCAATTTCCTGATTTTGAACTACAAGAACCTTCTGCTAAATTTGAAATGAAAGCCACAGAAAGTGAAGTTCAACTGAAGGATATTGAAGGATCACCATCCAAATTTAAAATGCCAACAATCAAACTACCAAAATTTGGAATTGGTACTCAAAATGTGACTGTAGAAGTACCTGATATGGACAAGGATATTAAAACTGAAGGAGCTGACATGAAAATTCCTAAAGATGGAGCTACGATTGACATCACAACACCGAGGTTTGACATTGAAGGTCCATCTGTAGATGTGAAAACTACAGGAGTTGAACTTGAGGGAAAAAGAAGTATGTTTAAAATGCCAAATCTTGGCATCTCTATGGGGCCTGAAATTGATTTAAGCTTATCAAAGAAAGATGTAGATTTCACATTACCAGAAGCTAAAGCAGAAGTTAAACTCCCCGATGTTGAAGTCAAAGAGCATTCGGGTGCCATTTCAATAAAGGAGCCACCTGCTGTAGAGCTTGACGCTAAACTGAAAAAGCCAAGATTTTCATTACCCAGATTTTCATTTTCAAAGCAAAGTGTTAAAGAGCCTGAGATTGATATAAATCTGCCAGAGGTGGATGTTTCTCTTCCAGAGGGAAAGGTCGAGGTTAAAGAACCTGAATTGGAATTTAAACCACCAGAGACTGAAGTCCACTTAAAAGATATTGAAGGATCATCATCAAAATTTAAAATGCCGACATTTAAACTACCTAAATTTGGAGCTGCTACTCCAGATGTCACTGTTGAAGTACCTGAACTGGAGAAAATAATTTACATTGATGGAGCTGAGCTGAAAATACCTAAAGGGGGAGCTGCAGCTGACATTACAACATCTGGCATTGGCATTGAAGGCCCAACTATAGATGTGAAAGCTACAGGAACTGAACTTGAGGGAAAAGGATACAAGTTTAAAATGCCAAATCTTGGGATCTCCATGCCAACAGTAAAAGGACCTGAACAAAATGTAAGCTTATCAAAGAAAGATGCAGATGTTACACCACCAGAAGCTAAAGCTGAGGTCAAACTCCCTGATGTTGCAGTAAGAGAGCCTTCTGCTACCATTTCAGTACCAGAGGCACCTACAACAGAGGGTGATGCCAAGTTGAAAAAGCCAAGGTTTTCATTACCAAGATTTTCATTTTCAAAGCCAAGTGTTAAAGAACCTGAAGTTGATATCAGTCTTCCAAAAGTAAATGATCTACCAGAAGGAAAGGTGGAGGTTAAACAACCCGAAGCAGAAATTAAAGCACCTGAGAGTGAAGTTCAACTGAAAGACGTTGAAGGATCACCATCAAAATTTAAAACGCCAACATTAAAGCTGTCTAAATTCGGAGTGGCTTCTGCAACTGTCACTGTAGATGTACCTGAAGTGGACAAGGATTTCAACATGGATGGATCTGAGCTGAAAATTCCTAAAGAGGATGTTGCAGTCGACATTAAAGTTCCAAGTGTTGATATTAAAGCAGATGTCTCCAACATTGATCCTAAACAAGAAACGGCAACATTAGATTCTGACGCACCAAAGACTGAGACTGGGTCTCCAAGTAAATTCGAACTACCATCATTTAAAATGCCACGGCTCAGTTTTTCAAAACTCAAACCTGAAGATGAACATGTCCCTGTTGATACTGAATGTGAACACAGTCAGTTGAAAATTGAAGTTGAGCCACAAGGACTGGGGAAATCACCCAAATTTACATTAACATCATTTGGTGAGATCCTCAAGAGCATTGATGTTGAATTTGATGTTCCAACAATAGAGGAAGTGGAAGAAAAGCTTACACCCTCAAAGGAGATCCATGGACCAGATGAACTCAATGTTCAGCCCATTGCTGAGACTCAACATGTGCAGAAAGAGGATGACATGACAGAAATAAAAAGCAAACCAAAATTCAAATTTCCCAGGCTGAGTTTTAGTCGGTCACCGGAAGAAACTGAGACAGCAGATAGCACAAATGTGGCAGAGACAACTGGAAGTGGAAAGCAGTTGGAGGCAAAGGAAAAAGAGACAAATGGCAAAAGTCCTGAGAGGGCAGGCTGGTTGAAATTCCCAAAATTTGGATTGTCTTCTCCATCAGAACCTGCCAAGATTTCAGAAAAAGAGGAGCATGAGAGTGAAAAGAGCCCTGTGGGTGACACAGTGGACGAGGATGTTAGCACAACCTGCTCAGTCTGGTCATCCGACGCCTTTGCCGATATTAGCTCTACAGTGACAAGTGAACTAGTTGGCCTGTCCTTATCCTCCCCAACCAAGGTAACTGTGAAATACTCTGATCCTAATGCCACTATGGGGCTTGGAGAGGTGCATGGTAATGTCATTACTTCAACCACAAGGACTGCGGTGATCTCAGTTGAGCCCAACTTGCCTGAGAAAGTCACCATTCTGTCCTCTGAAGTTTCATCTTCATCAGTAGACACTCTCAAATTGGAATCTAGACAAATTCATGTCATTAAATCAAATATACAAGCAACCCCAGAAGCGCAGCATGCCAAGCTACTAACCGATTTCCAAGTCCAATCCGCTGGAGGCCTGACCCTAAAATCAGAGACCCATGAAGCTGCATCATGGTCTGTAGAAGACTCATACAAAGCACAGAGTAACAAGAGAACGGTCGTTCAGAGGCATGTAGTTAGGGAAACATCGAGTGAAAATAGAGAAACAGTTGTCATAACTAAAAAAACGACACACGTATTTGGCGTAGACCCTGCTGAACCCATCTCAGATGAAACAGCATCATCTGTTCAACGGCTGAGGGACTCTGTGCACACTGAGAAAATGAAGTTTTTTGATGGAGCTAAGAAGTAAGATAACTTGTTGTGAACAGGGCATGAAGCTACATTTCTCATCGACCAGCCTCAGTGGTTTAGTGGTTTCAGAATTTCACTGGCCAATTAAGTCGTGGGATAGAAAAGTGAGATTGAAAACAGGTTGGCAACCTGACAAAGTGGCTAGCAGAATTACAGTAACAGACTTACCAACCGCAGGATCAAATTAGTTGGTGTTTGGATGTTGGCTAGTGTTAACTTCAGGCTTTGGTTGCATGTTGTAGACCTGTAAAGAGATGGATGAATATAATTCACCCTGAAAATTTGATCAAGTTGTAAATATACAGTGTAATAGACTGCCCTTATAGCATTCATGACAGGGCTTAACAAAATATCCTTGCTTATGACACAGAGCTAAAATAAGCCATGTCTCCTGATTGTCAGAATCTTGGTCATTTTACATTGATCAGAGTTAACTGTGTTCTTAATTTCATGAGATCATGTTCATCAGCTACACATCTGAATGTGAAGATTGACGTAAAATATATAGTTACTGACATTCCGGAAAATGTTTAAAATAATTTCACTTTAAAGAGAGGCCGCCTATATTGTGCAGTATATGACCAAAAATGCAAATGTACATGTATCACCAAGATTCTCTTGTTGCTGTTGCTAAAATGCAGAGAAATAATAACAATGCAATACTCAAATGAAACGGCTTATCAAATACAGCAAGTGTGTTGCTGCAACTATATTTTTATTAATACTTTGCTTATAATTTAATTTGCTGCAATAAAAACCTATCAAAAGTATATTCTCTTTCACTGTACTTTTTATGACCTCTGGAGTTTCTTTCATTATTGCTCCTATTTGTATTCTGACTGATGTAAGCTTAAGTCGATGTGTTTGCAAAGTTATACACAATAAACAAATCTTATTAAACGCAATACTTTTCTTAAGCTGATGATGACCGAGTTATGTGCTGTGTTTTAGACAACCTCGTCTCTCTAGGCAACATTACAGTGGTAGTACATGCAGTTCACCACTAGGGGGAGACAGAGCTCAGCAGTACCACCGCCAGCAGTCCTGTTTTAGGGATGAAATAGTTAGAAGAAGTTAATTATCTGTCTGGCTCACCTTCTATGCTAGCTTAGTGCTACATATACGGCAGATTTGCTTGCTTGTTTGTTTCATCCCTGTTTGGAGGATTCCTTCACTAACTCTACCGAAATGTTATAACACAATCTGCATTTTTTTCTTTTTAAGCTGTTTCAGGTTTTACAGCATAAGACGTGACAACCTAACAGATAACGTTATATCTAGCAACATCATGCCTACCAAATACAAAGCATCATCGGCTGCTCAGGGAACGTTTGTGTTTCAGTTCGTGTGCTGCCTTCAAGTGCTCCGCGTAAGCTCCAACTTCCGAGTGCGGAAGTCGTAAGCAGGACGTCGTAAGTGCTTTTGCTCGGAGATAAAAAAAAACAAAATGGACGCTGCAGCAAGTTTTTTTTGGTGGCTGGTGTTTTGTTTTAGAAATCAAGCAGCACAGAGCTACTTTGTGGTTCAGCAGCAGAATGAAGGGGAGAAAATGCGCATCAAACATGTACAGTAACTGATGCTTTAATTAATTTACTAACAGCAAAAATGCGTGACCACACATTTTTAAAGAGTGCAAACAGACACACACACTCACAGAACATTTCTCAGTGTTAATAAGTGTTGCTGATTCAGTGACAATGATTTGGAGTTGACAAGTGTTGATTGGAGTGTTTTTTGTTCATAGCTTATAGAGCTAATATGGCTCTGGGGTGTGTCTTCAAAACTGTTGACATTTTAAAATTAACTCTGATTGGGGGGGTATATAAATACTGGCATAGTGCTATTGTTTCCACTTTAACACTGACAATTTTGCTGTATGACAATACTGATTATTTACATAGCCTACTACCAATAAAATAAAAAAGCACTTTTATTAACAATTGTTGGCACGGCTTCCATGTTCTCTGCCACCTAAAAACCACATCTTGTCAATTCAGATATCACAGAAAATTCAGACTTTCCCAGTAGTAGCTATTTACAACTTTGTTGGACCGTTCGTGCGCGCTCCCCCTCGTAATGACAGTATTTCCGACAGCACTTGAACGCAGCACTGGTCCCACTCACACTGCGCAGACTCGAACACTGCGAGCGGCAACTTCACGGGAGGCTCGCGCCCCGCCGCCTGTCGCCCACAACACTCCGCATCTCTGACCTGAAGCAGCAGAGGACGGCGACCAGCTCTGAAATACTGGATCTGCCTCCGAGACCTGAACTACAAACAGGTAGAGGGGATTTATCCGTCATTTGATGCTATTGTAAATAAAAAGCCAGATCACTGAAGCAATAAAAACTGCTGTTATTCATTTGCACTTGAAAGTAATTGAGTGACTAATCGGTTAACTAATTAAAGTAGTCCCTCAGATGATTAGGAGATTTTATGAAACGTGTAAAACCTCTTTCCCGTGGGCTGTTTCTGTACTGAAGATGCTCAGTGTGTGGGACGGGGGCAGAAAGCAATGTACTAGTGTAGTAGAAGCTGTGTTTTAAATTGTTTATATATTACAGCAGTAAATAGGCTACCTGTTGTACATGCACACTGCCAGCATTCATGAATAACCTGTAGTAGGTGTAATAATAACTGTTTCTGTGCCATAAAAAGCATTATCTAAGTTTATTACAGTCAAAATAAATACAAAGCACAGCAAACATCAATTAGAAGAAGGAACATGGGAAAAATAAAATACAATAAAAAGAAACAGTCCAATTAAACATTATACAAAGCTTTGTAGTAAAGGGGAATATCACTAAATATCATTCAAATAATTACACATGCTCCAGGACAGTAGTTCCAAAATATTTTCATGTAAAGCTCGGCTTTAGTGCAGAACTGGAAAACTGTTTGTACTGTAGGTGGGGAGATAACCGTGGAGAAAGTGAACAGTCGTTCCTTCCTATAACGTCCTCTCACTGTCCTGTCTCCAAAATGAAATGTGGAATTAAACTATTACTCAATTTGCTGGGGGACCCCCTGGAACATCTTCAGTGACCCCTTGAGGTCCCCAGACCCCACTAGAGAAGAGAGAGCAGGTTCAATCTGATGTATGTCTTCATTAGAAATCACATGGCAAGGATAATTTTCTGGGGATTTAGGTATATTTTCATGTGGAAATCAGATAAAACATATATGAGTGTAAATGCAGGCATCATTCATTATCAGCAGAGTAATGCTGCGTTTTGTGTTTACTGCTGAATTAGTCTTTTGTTTTTATTTACTCCTTTTTAAAGTGCTTTTGTAGCTGCAGTTTAAAAAAGTGTTGCACAAATAAAGATGATGTTGATGATTCATATTATTATTAGTAGTAGTAGTAGTAGTAGTTATATCTTGATTACAGCTGAGTTTAGTGTCTTGGTTCTGTGTCTCTAGCTTTGGGAGCAATTATTTTCATGTTCACAAATATTGATTCACTGCCTTAGTCAAGGAATGTGAATTCTCCATTTAAGTGTTAAGAATTAAGAATTGATCTAAAAGATGATGGTTTTGTAAGCCTCAGTTCCTTGGGCAGGACAGCTCAAAATAAAAAGGGGCTCTGACCTAAACACCTTCAGTCACCCAGACTTTGGACTGGCTGAGGATTTTAAGCTGTGCTCCAACTCAAAGGGCTTCAAAGGGCTCAGACTCAGTCCTGACTAAAAAAGTAATCAAAAAGATCTATTCAACTAAAATTGACTGCAAGATGCAAAAATTCAACCACCAGTTCAAAGAAATGTAAGACACACGTCTTACTGAGGCAGAAATAAAGCGACTTCCAGCAGAGTAAACAAGAAGACACGGATAACCTTTTCCAGACCTAATGGCTTAAATAGAGAATTATTATTCAGCTGGGAAAAAGCATGACTGACGTGTCACGCCTCGCATCAAAATTTTAATTCCTGCGTCTTTGAAACAAGATCAGAAAAAAACCATGTGCAAATTTCTCCAGGCTGCTCCAGTGCTACCTACAGTATAGGAGCCTTTTCCCCGGACACGGGATAGGCCTGCAACACCAACGTGACCGCAGAAATTCCCTCTGAAGGAACAATACGCGCCTCTGATGGGGAATAAAGGCACTATTGTCTCAGCGCCATGACACGCTGTGATGATGGGTAGAAACAATTCCAGGTTTACAGAGGAGTCTCACAACACAGCCCAGGCCTATCATCAGTAATTGCTACGTAATGCTACACATGAATACCCCCAAATCAGCTCTAACCTCGTGGGGAAGTGCGCCACTCAGACAATCAGAGGCATCAAATCTCAATCGCTCGTCCCCATGGCAACAGCAGCTGCCAGTCTGATTGTATGGAAAGTGGTATTTCTGATAACTCGTCATAAGTAAGTCTGCCTTTCACCAGAAAACTAGGGGCTGGTACTGTTGACTGGTTTTTAAAGGGGCAATAAGTATGAAAATGAAATAGTGGAATTAAACTATTCCTCAAATTGCTGGGGGACCCCCTGGAACCTCTTCAGTGACCCCTGGAGGTCCCCAGACCCCACTTTGGGAACCGCTGCCCTTCAAGGGAAAAGAAAAAGAAATCTGTGATATTGATTTCAACCATATTGCCCAGCCCTAAATATATCTGCAGGGGGTTGATAGGGTTGTTGATCAATACCAATGACTCAACGATTACTTCACCAGGTGCTGAGACTTCTGTCTTTCACAACTCACTTTCCAGCCCGTACTCTGTTTCACCCAGCCTTTACACATCAGGTCTGACTGAGTCATACTTGTCACAGCTAGTTTTTTGCAAGATATTGTTCTTTGCAAATATGTCTCATATGAATGTAAAACCCAAGAAATAGTCCAGGTCATCTGAAGTTATTTGGGTAAAATGGGGAAATAATGTGACAATGTGGACTAATTAGAATAAAAATATACCACAATAACAATAATAATTGTATGTCCTTTTATTTACTGTACAGTAAGTATCACCAGGATGATAATTCCATACAATTATAATAAATTCATACATACACATCAGTTATATTCATACTAATATCTATATAAAATAACAAACATTAGGTGATTCCAATTGCAAATATATTTAAACGTAGCAAATTATTCTCATGTCCAATATCCTTATAATTAAATGTACAATGTACCATTCCGTTCCCTTATTCACAAATCACTACAACAATAAAATAAGATGAAACTTTAGTGATGGGTTTGGTTGTTGCAGCAGCAAATAGTAATAGGATACAGCAAAGAAAAGTAGAATGTAAATAATAATATATATGCAACCAACAATTTCAACACTACATGTTAAAGGCCCTATATGTAAATTGTTACTCTTACTGACACCGGTGGCCTTTAGGGGAACTGCAGTCAGTCTCTTCCATGTGCTCCTGGCTCGTGCGTGCCCCGTGTGTGTGTGTGTGTGAGAGGCAGGCTCGGGAACGCGCATAACGTCACATCCGGTAGATTTGCCGGGAAAACTCGGCCCGAGTCCTCCACAGTCCTGCTCATACAGAGACTGAACGGCTGAACAGAGAGAGACAAGGCTGATGTCATTAGTTCTCATTAGTTATGGAGAATTCACTCATTGGCAATAAAAAACGCTTAATGAATGTTAATTTCGGGCGAAAATTTACATATAGGGGCTTTAAGAAGAAATGTATTAATCAAAAGTATGAAAAAAAGTATGGGTTACAGCACTATTTAGCAACAGGAGAAGAAAAAACCAAAGAAAAATAATTATTGTATGAAAATATACCCGAAATATGTTTAATGTGAAATTAGTGGGAAACTATTTCAAAATATCGATATATATGCAATATATAACAAATGAGCAGAATTTGAGAATATGAAAAAAAGAATTGTGAAATAACAAATATGTACAGGATGTTTTAAAAACGGCTTCTGGCGATGTGAGAACAGTACGACCTTGAAAATCGCAGTTCACATAGGTGGCAACTATTTAGCCACTATTTAGCTGCTGAAGAGTTAGTTGGCTGGCTCAACAGTAAAACAGGAGATGTGTAATGTCCAGCTTTAGCTCACAGGTTTAAATGGCCAACCTTTGCCTCAATGGTGTCATGCGCTCAAACAGAAATTTATAAAAAAGTATCTGTTAAAGGTATTTAGATAAGAGAAACACATGAACAATTGCCTCCCATAAGATGCAGCAAAGGAGCACGGCAATCAGAGATACACAGTATCGATTGTTTACTGATCGGCTATGATCGGCCTGTTCCTCTCTCCAGGATGACCGAGGTGATGAACTCTCTGGAGCCGGGGAAGGAGGACTTCAGCGGTGGAGGAACAGGAGGGAATCAGGGCGCAGTATCCTTCCAGGTGTGTTCTTCTTTTTTTAAAGATTAGCTTCAGGCATTTCTGCTTTATTGGAGTAGATAGCATACAGTGGTGAGTCACGACTAAGGTCATTAGTTTGACTCAGTCCCTTGACGTTGGAAGTAAATTATGTGTCTTATCCAGCTGAGCCAACAGGACAAAAACATTTTTGTCAAGTGAATTGTAAAAACAATCATTGATGCTGTATTCTATAGTCCCAGTGAGCTGTTTTGTATTGGAATTGGTATATTTCATTATTTCCCCTCCATGCTGCTTGTGACATCTAATGGAAGGGACTTTTTGTGGAATAATTAGCTCACAAACTGGACCGACTGAAAGCACAAAGTATTTCATACTGTTTGTAATGGATTTGCTACTCCAAGAATGTGTCAGGGTAATTTCACAGCAATATATGAATGAGAAAATGGCCCCAAAAAAATAGCATGTTTGTTGTTATTTAACAGTAACTTTCAATTTTGTGTCACATGTTAAGTTAATTCATTACAACCAAAAGCAAAGTTTACGTTGTCATATCTAGCATGTTAACAACAGTTCAAAGGAGCAGTGGAACAAAGGAATGAGTGCATTTATCTTCAAAAGTCTTTTTGGGTTCATTCATCAGATGCAAACAATTTACAATTTCCCTAAGCCTATTTTTACTGCGCTGTTCCTTTTACATGTGGTGTGAATAATGGCGCCCTTAGCCTAAAAGATAACCCTTCAATTAACCTTACATAAGCTTTCAACAGATTTTCCCAGATTCCCATGAAAGGTATCCAAAGTTGTCCAAGAGACTTCCCTCCATCGTCGTGGAGCCGACAGACGGAGCCGAGGTGGAGAGCGGAGAGCTTCGCTGGCCGCCTGATGAGCCGAGCTCCTCAGACGCCCAAACTGAGAAACAGACCGCACAGATACAAACTGCAGGTAAGGGGGCATGTAAGGTAACCTGCAGTTTGTTTTCTTTGGTCCAAACCACAGTGGAAAAGTTTACTTTGTTGCATTTTTGTATTTGGTTCGTTTAGGTTCACACTGACCAATTAGACTGCACTCGGGCGAGGTGCCAACTTGCGCCTTATAGCCAAATGTGTTTTTGACACCCATGACCTTGACCTTTGACCTCAAAATCTAATCAGCTCCAGGGTACCTTGGGCTAAATATATGTACCAAGTATGAACATCATAGGGTTATTTGTTTTCGAGTTATGGCATGAACATACTGTACATACCCACATACTGTACATACCCACATACCGACGGCACTGAACACCCTACTGGCGCAAGTAATTACAAGCCAACCAGGGCTTGTAAACAAAAGTCACATGACTCACAAGTAGCTTGTTTATTGGACAAAGTTTTGGTAACCTGACATCCCGCCAGGTTAGAGATTTTGGTGGAGGAGGAGTCATAAAAAAATCAAATTTCAGTCCCTGTAACTTTAGCTAAGCATGATGGACTTTCTGCCATAATTTTCCTTCTCTGGTATTCATGCCAGTTAAAGCTGGGGAGGCAAAAATAAATTTGAACCATTTTGGTAATATTTAGTGAAATTCTCTTTACATCCTGACAGCTATCAATAAATCAAATGCTCTGAGAAAAAGATCCGGTCTCTGTGACTGTCCCAGGCCTGTAATCAGCCACTCCAAAATGTCAGGGCGCCTGAATCTTAACAACCAATCAGGACAGCTCTCTGCCTGTCAATACATTCAACCGGCATCTAATATGCCCCCTTCTGGGGGATAAACAAACCACTCTCACCATTATGCTTTGCTAGGTAGGTAGCTACACAAGAACTTTCCACTCCCTAAAGTAGTACCGTATTGGTCCGAATATAAGACGGGGTTTTTTTCCTAGGAAAAAATCTGAAAAGGGGGCGTCGTCTTATTTTCGGGGTCTAGACTTTTAAATGTCATTATACATTCACAACAACAGATCGCGCCAAACTAGTGTTCCCCAAGCGAGCCACCGTCTTTCTCTCTGTATCTCCCTCTCCCTCTCACACACACGCAGCCTGCAGACA
>OMLI01023256.1:14337-27445 GCA_900302605.1 Rondeletia loricata
AGATATGGTGCTTATTGCTGCTCATGCTAACTACCCAGTTCTTGTTCTATTTATTCTAAACAAACCGGAAACGTAAAACGCATCAGGTGTTTAGAACAGCAAATGTAAAAGTTTTCATGAACTGGCTATAGGTTGAATCACTATGTTATATCTGGCGATAGAGTAGCAAAACAGACATTTATTTACATGATTTTATACATTGAGGATTATTACTTTAAAGTGTCTGAAAACAGTTCAAAATGTGTTGAGTTGTGAGATATCTTCCATGTTCCAGTGGAATGTATATCATGGTCATTTTGTATCATATAAATGACCAGTGACCAATCAAAGACAAGCGTGTGTGTGTGTGTGTGTGTGTGTGTGTGTGTGTGTGTGTGTGTGTGTGTCTCTATATTAAACCCTGAAATGCTGTTCCCATCTGTCTCCATGTGTCTGTTAATAGGGGTGTTGCTCCTGACATGAGTGAATGGCCCCTTATATAGCAGACATGACAACAGAGCAGCCCCTGGGCCCATGGGTGTCCAGCCCTATAGGGGAGGTGAAGTTAATGCCTGAAGAGGGGCTGGAGGAGGAGCTAAACAGCTGCAACCAGGAGGGAACAGACGATCATGGAGACATGCAACAAATTCCTATGGGAAAGTAAGTGCCACTGCTTCTGTGCCACTAGTCATGGGCATCAGTTGGGCAAAGTGTGGCACTCGCCATACATTAGACTCCAAGTCCATATTTGATCTTGTAGTTGTTATCAGTATAATGGAGAGTGACGATGAAGCAGAAATTGCCAGAAATCTATTTGGAAGCCATATCTTAAAAAATTAAAATGACATGCATTAAAGTCAGGACCGATGTTCCCTCTAAGCTGGTAGTTTGGTGACTTACATTTAATAATTTATCACATTGACAACATAATATCTTGTCAGTCATCAGTCATTGCTCCACTTTGTCCCCAGAAATTTGGTCGATATAAACAGTTTTTTTTGTGGTGCTCTGAGTTTTGTGGGGCTTTTTTGGGACACCATAGTATTTTATTTTTTAAGGAGAATAGGCAGTCCACTCACTTTTAGCATTTTCATTTTTTATTTAGACAATGGCAATGTAGCAAGGGTGACAGAGTAGGGGAGAAAAAGGAGAGAGACCTCTGATGGATCCTAGGCCAATGGGGGCATACATGTGGTTCTGGAGGGGGGAACTTAAAGGGGCAATGAGTACGATTTTACTGTCCCATAGCACAAAATGACCAATGGGTTGGAGGAGGATTGTGAAGGTGCACATGGTCAGGTTGGCTCTCCATCTGCTCTGCCAGACCAGGCTAAAGTTGAGGGATCCCTGTCCCTGACATTGTGTTGGCTTGCTAGCCACATGCTGTAGCCTACTGACTGTACAGATAAGAGTGTGAGGGAGAATCCACAGGCTAACGGGTGGCCAATGAGAGCTCCTGTTACTACAGTGTGGATTGGACTTAGAGTCATCTAATAATAAAATGTGGCCCAAGCAAAGTGTAAATGTGAGATAGAAAATGTATAGGAAAACACATTAGTAAATGGAATAACAAAAAGTTTTGTTTTGTTAATTGCCTCATTTAAATGTGAATTTAATTAATCACTTCAGAAATTGTTTTTAAATGCATCTATTAATCAATCAACAATAATGATAATAATAATTAGTTTATAATAATAAGGTTGGCAACTTGGCACACTAGAAGCTCCATACAGGCTCGTTGTCGCGGTATAAGGTAGTTGCCTTTTGCAAAGTCAGTAGTGTCATCAATTGAATAAAATCCAAAATGCCTCCACATGGTGTTTGGTATGGAGATGCTAAGTTCCCCCAAGTTGCCACGCCAGTAACCCAGAGTGATTTTCTTATATTCCTGCAGTTAACAAGTCTGTTGTTGACAACAAGCTAAAGCTTCATTTACAGATAACTCGGTTATAGCTTGTGGAGCTAGGCCTAAGCTAATTCCTTTAAGGGGGTTGATAATGTTAATCTGGGCCACAGGAAAACAGTATGCATACTACCCAGTTTGAATATTTAAGATTTAGTCGAGCTCGAACAAAGTGACAGCTCTATGGTGCATTACCACAGAAATTGGTTGTCCTGTGATACCTAGATCAAGTACCATACGACAGTGATTCTCAAAGTGGGCCCTGGGGTCCCCCGGTTGTCCTTGAGGGGGTTCCAGGGTGTCCCCGGCATAATTTCAATCACTTGGCAATTATCCCAGTTAGAGAATGTATATAGAGAGTATACACTCTCCCCACGGAGAGTGTAGACAGTTTTAGCTACCGTTCAGTAATAGATCAACACCAAAATTCTTCCCATATGGGGTCCCTGGCACTAAATCTTATCAAATGGGGGTCTGTAGGGCCTAATGTGTCTATGTGGGGGTCCGTATTATAGGACATTTTTGCAAGGGACATGCACACCCACCCACGCACACACACTTCTATCATCCTCTCTAAGATGACCACTATCCCCTGTGTGCTAGTCTGTACAGCGAGGAGCCATTTTGTCGGATCTGCCATGAGGGAGGGGGTTCGGGGGAGTTGCTGTCCCCCTGTGAGTGCTCTGGTACCCTGGCCACGGTGCACCGAGCCTGCCTGGAGCACTGGCTCACCGCCTCCAACAGCAGCCACTGTGAACTCTGCCACCACCAGTTTGCACTGGAACGCCTGCCAAAACCATTCACTGAGGTAGGACACAACCGCACACAACACGCACACACACACACACTCACACTCACACTCACACACACACACACACACACACACTGTGGGGGGTTGGGGGGTACGCCACCCCCACTTCTCTTTTGTATTGACTTGACAAAAGAAAATAACTGACCGCTTGGTAGTCTGCAACTGTACACCTGTTTGCAAAGTAGCTAGTTATTGGGCCATTGTGGGTAATGTAAGCTGACTGATACTTTGAAATGAGAATGAAGCACCTGGCTATTTACTATTCTTATGCTGTGTGGTCATAGTAAGGTCAGTTAACATGATTTTCATTTTCTCCCCATTGAAACATTAATTTATTTATTAACTAGGATTTCCTTTAGCAAGTAGTTAGACAACTTGTCCAAAGGTCCTCAGGCAAAACAAATTTACATCCAACCAATGATGAAGCAAATGAAAAAAACAGACCGCTTCATTTGTGTATCCAATTTGTCTGCCCTTTCTTTCTCAATGAGAAAGCAGATGTCACCTTTAGTGGGAGGAGTTGCTCGGCTAGTTGTTGCCTTCACGTTGGAGAGCCTGCTGCTGTTAACTGGACCGCTTTTACCCCTAAAGCCACTTAGCTTGAGAGCCAGATTAGATGCCGTTTCCTTCCCATGGTGCTCTGCAGAGAACAGGACAGGCGTTTCTCCTCCTCCTCCTCTTCTTCCTGTTGCATGTGTAACCAGCTCCAGTAATCTGCTGATTAAGGACTATGTGCCACTCCAGGTTAAGTTACACATTGAACATCTTAAGCCTGCTGTCACAAAACACTGGACACATGCACAAAGGCACAAGTACATGCACTCACATAGGCCCACACACACACACACACTCACACTCTCACACACACACACACACACACACACACACACACAATCAGTATCCATTTTATAATTTTTTCGAGCACCATTGTTGAATCCAGGCCTCGAAGGATTCAGGCTGTTCTGGAGGCAAAAGGGGTCCTACTTGGTACTACTAGCTAGGTGCTATGTGGATACGTGCACGCACGCACGCACGCACGCACACACACACACACACACCCAGCCCATCCAAAAGATATAAAAATGGCTTTGTATTGCAGCCTAATTGGTGCTGATGTGGAGGGTCTGGTGAGTGGATGGCTGATGACTATTCTGGAGGAGCTGAAAGATACCGCTGTGTAGCAGAGGACGCCCTCCCCCTACATGACGCACTCACATGCAGCAGCATAGAGAGGTTATTGGCCCAAATGCCACATTGACGCTTGGATGTGATCAATGCATTGTTCTGCAGCAGATGTTCATTAATTTCAAATGACAAAATCCAATACTGCACTACATTGCAGACATGTTGGATTTTGTGTTTACTGTACAATACATGTGTAACCCAGGTTATCTGGACAGTCATACTTCATTATTCAACTTGATGATTACAGAGAAGAGCAATTCATTGGTTCAGTCACATCATAAATAAAAAGGTATTATGCTTAAAAAACATACACAGATGAAATAGCATAATAATAGTAGGGTGATTATATTTCCGTTCTAGCTCTATGGGTAGTTTAGCGCCCCTAGTAGCACCAGAAATCCCCCCAGTAAATACAAGCAGTATTCACTCCACCTCCCAAGGAGCGAGCCACACAGAGATTTTTTCTAGAAGAAGCAGCTAGTGAAACGGATCAAATAGTGGTTATAAACGCAAGTTTAAACTGGTGAAAATAGATGAGATAAGAAGACAAGTATTACAAACTAGACTAGGTAAAAACCTTGTATATGACTGGACTCATGAGCCCATTCAACCCCTCTGCAATGTCCGTGGTTTGGTATGATGAGGACCATATTGACTCAACCCCTAATCACGTGATCTCTGCTAGTGACGTCACTATATACTATGATACCATAGGAGATAAATAATACCAATGTCACTATATACTCACTATTGAGTATCACAGACACACTAAGTCCCAATAGGAACGTTATAATGATCTTTTGTTTGGGTTGAACTACCTTGATATTTTCTTATACAGTATTATCTGCTGTTAACCACCGTCCATCTTCCTCCTCCTCCAGTGGTTGTGTTCTCCGTCCATGCGGCACCAGAGGAGGACGCTGTGTGGTGATGTGGTGTGTTTCCTGTTCATCACGCCGCTGGCCAGCCTGTCAGGATGGCTGTGTGTTCAGGGAGCCATGGACCTCTACTACACCAACGGCATGGAAGCCCTGGGACTCCTGGTCCTCACCCTGGCCCTCTTCACCATATACATTTTCTGGACAGGGGTAAGCTGAGGACATATGGTACCAGTTCTGTTACATTTTTTATGTACACAACAGTTTCCCCTACCATTGAATAGATGCGGTGGGACACCCTGCCTTAAGGAGCTGCTAAGAAATGTCTTTAGTGTGTGTTTCAATGGAGAATTTTGGTATCCCACAATGCTCTGAATGCTGTTTCAGAGGCTTTTCCACCCTGACAACATTTTGAGGGAAATGCTGGTACACAATAACAATAAGTCTACAGTATTTGTATAGTACTTTTCTTACCAAATCTAGTGTTGTGACAAAATGGATGAGGCTGACTTGCTGCAAATGCTCTTTTTCAGCAACATCCTTAGCCTGAATTGACCTTATTCCCACGGCGGCCATTCTGATCTTATGTCACACTCAGGGTGGCAGATTCGTTTATCGTAAACTAAAACTACGCTAGCTTTAAAAACCACCACCCCTACTGTGGAAGAGTAACATGTTTTATGATGATCTTCCTAGGTTCTTCAATTAATTATTGTATAAAGGACACCAACATGTTGTGTGTCATGATGCACCATATTCTACAATTCCCTCCTTTAAACCTTCCATAACATATGGGAGACAGGATGAACACAGTTCTCTTATCAAAGGAAAGGCATCTAGAAAATTACAAATTAAATCAAAAGTAAAGAAAAAATAATTACAGTTACATTAACTTCAACATCAGAATTACCTGCATCAGAGTCCAAATCGATAGCAAGCAGAGGGTTGGGGTCAGCATCATCATCCGGGGAGAGGATCTGCTGGTTCATAAGTGGTGTTTTCTGACCTAGCCAGGCTAAAAACCCTTTTAGGTACTGGATGAGCAAAGCAAATACTACAATGCATATAACAATTGGTAAGAGGGACTTCAACAATGACCACAACCAGGGGGTACACATCTTTCAGCCAGTAAATCCCAACCATTATCAGGGACAGGAGTGTCCTGAGATTGCATTTCAGCCAATAGAGTATGGAGTCAGTTACATCTGGGATGTAGGTACAACATTCCTGTCCTATAACCTTATTTACCCCAACTTGAGCAGCAAGGAGGTAATCAAGTGCAGCTCTATTTTGCAGGGCTACTTATCTAAGAGCCTGTACTTAGGTGGTAAGGGCATCAAAACCCATGAGTGTGTCATTAGCCAATTGTTCTAACTCTTTAGTCTTTAGTCTGTCTATAGTATGCACATTGTTAACTACACCCCACCAGGGAAAGGCTCCTCCAAAACCTTTTTGCTCAGGGGGTTAAGGCATGAAAGGTAACATTCTTTAGGACTGAGGTGTTAGAAGAGGTGACATTAACCTCCAGAGTAACATTAGCTAGACCTCCGTAATCATCTCGTCTGAAACAATTATGAAAACAACTGCTATTACCCAGGAACATGGCATATAAATCAGTGGAATGTCTACAGAAACAGGTATGGCTCATGTGGGAGCAGTGGGTTTCTGCAGGCCCCATGGAATACTGGATACGTGTGTAAACACCTGTAGAGGTCGCAATAGTCTTAAAAGGTCTGGCAAGAGAGGTTGAATAGTTATGAGGCATGGATGTCAAATTGAGCCTGTTTATTCAACAGTTATATAGGGCGATATTACCGCTACTTCTTGTTTCCATAGCTTGCATCCATCTTATTAGGGCATTTTCAGGTAAAGCAGAGAGGAGAATACCTATATTAACCACATGAGGAACATGAACACAGTCTTATTGAAATTACGAGCATGATTTCTCATTGCAATCCATAACACATTTTCTCCAGCATGTCCTTCAGGTTTATCGTAACCTAGTGGGGGGTGTTCATCTGCTTCAGTGTTCCTTTTTGGAGAGATGTTGCGTTCACTCCTGTAGGTTGTCCAGCGGAGGTGTGCAGAGTAGAGTTGAGAGCGTTGTCATCTCGGCACAATGGGATACACAGAGTATCCAGCTGGAGTAGGAGCAACACCAGGGCACCGCAGGTAGACAGGAACAGGGCCCACGTCCACGGCCTGTAACCTATAGGATGCATCCTCAGCGGCTAGTCTCCCTCGGATCTGGGGCAGGAACTGGTTTGTAGTGGGAGGCACGAATCCACAAGGGTCTGCCTTCAACCTTCACTGCAGTGTTGGTCACCAGGAGCACCTGGAAGGGACCAGTCCACCTAGGGGAGAGACTTCTTTCTTTTGAACACTTTAATCATCACATAACACCAGGGTTAAACAGATGACAAGGAGAGTCTGCAGGAGCAATATGTGTCTGATTCACCTGTGAATGCAAGCGTTTAGCTTGTTTGTGCAGGTTTAAACAAGTCTCAATCTGTCCACAGCAGGGAACCTGCACATGGGAAGGAAGTTCAAGTTCATTTATTTATATAGCCCTTTATCACAAGCATGTCTCAAAGGGCTTTACAGAGAATGAGCCTAACTAGATCTAACTGATCAACAATCAGTAGAATTACAAAACCATGTAAGACAAACACAAGGAAGCAGAACAAAGCACAAGACACGCAATAGCAAATTTTAGCAAGACAGAGCAAGCCTACCTATTCTACAAAGCCTAACCTACCCGGCACCACCAACCTTAGACCCTCGGAGCATACAAGGACAAACTTCCAAGAAAAACTTAGGGGGGGGAAATTGAAGAAACCTTGGGCGGGCCAAGTCAAAGAGGAATCCCCCACATTGCTGTGTGCAATAGGTGCCGGGACAGGTGGAATGGACAGTAACAGTGACATAAGAAACAGATGAGGCAGAGAAGCGAAAGAGGCAGAGAGATGGGGTCACGGTTGGCGATGATGTCCGCAGAAACAAGGGCAGCGCTTGCGATTTACAGCCAGGTATAGCATCAGAGATGGGACTTTAGCCAGCACTAATGACCGTAGGAGCAAGGGCAGCACCCGTGTCCACTGCCTGGTAGGAACACTGCACCAGAGTCTGCAGAGTGTGACATAAGTTCAAAATTGCCGCCGTGGGAATAACAGATCATGGAAAACCTTGGCGAAAATCTTGACCACATACCACGTGGCAATAGGTGGCCAGTCAGAAACGGGAACTGATACAATGCCTTCCCCTTGAGCATATGCAAAACAGATGCATGTAAAACACAGGCACTCAAAAGCTTGATTTAATTGTTAAAAGCAACTTAGAACACCTCAGAACTGGAAAACTCAATTTAGCCACCATTTAGCGCAGATCTCTAACCCTAACACGCCAAGACCACATTTCAAAATAAGCATGATACACGGACCAAATAAACCCAACAAGCCCGGTAAATGGACTTGTATGGTACAACATTGTGGCCTTGTATATTAAGATTTGCATGTTTGATCCCTATATCAGTCTTAGAATTTTCCTTTTCTGAGACATACTAAGTTGAACTTTTGAATGTCTGTTTTTCACATATATCCGTTTTGTATATGCTGAAGGAAGAAGCCATCGCATCACAAACAGCCGCTTCTTGCTGCACGGTTCAGGGTCAAGATTTCCTCCAATGTTTTGCATTGAAATAAATGCAAATGAATAACAGCAACATCTTGAAAAAACATCCTAAACTTTCATGCCCTGATTTCCTTCTTCCACTCGTTTCACTTTGCTTCATCACTGTACACTGTCACAAAAAAAGGTACAACCCCAGTGGCAGAAGGTACACTGGTGTACCTTTTTTCCTGATAGTGACCAGCACCAGGAACAACACCCTGTTTCTCATTATAGTTAATACAAAATTCACAGCAGGGAGCTTCTCAGTGCTATCAGTCATATACAGATTACCACAAAGTATTTGGGCAACAAGTGCCTTGGTCAAGGGTGCCTCCACACTTTGCATGTACAGTATGTCAAATACATTTAGAAGAAACAATAAAAGCATGATAACCAACCAACCAACATGGACTAAGACACTAAGCCACAGTAGGTTTTCATCAGGGCTCATTATTACGGTTACTATCAAATTTGTGTTGCCCTTCTGAACTTTTACCTGGACCTCATTGAAGATCCAAGGACCCTGGATCTTTGTCTACAGTTAAGATAAATAAAAAATAAGTAATAAATGCATGGTATATGCTGCACCATCCCAAACTGCGTATTTTCCCTTCCCCTATCATCCGAGGAGTTTGAAAGGGAAAATAATTGTTAAACCCTGATGAAAAATCACTATATTTCAATGACATTTATAGTGCCAACAATAATTTCCTATAGTGACTTAGTGTCTGTGGTGCTCAGTGAGTTTATAGTGACCATACTTAAAGTAGTTTTTAATCTCCTATGGTATAGCTATAGATTTAACTCTTTCTGAAGCAATATTGGGTGGCAGGAACTAACAGTATTCATCCTGTTTTTCAGGTATCTCTGTGTTACCACATGCATCTGTTCAGGACGTGGAAGCAGACAGACCAGAGAGTGAGACTGCAGATTCCCCTGCCAGTACATACCGTACAGAACCACCAGACCCTCTCCATAAACTTCCTCAGCAAGGCCACCAACAAAGAGACTATGGTGTAGCCAGAGTCTACAACACAGTATATAGCTCAAATACAAGGGAAGGCAGCAGCAATAAAGAGGAAAGACATTTTTGATTTGGAGCGCATTTCTTCATCCCAACGTATTATTGGAGTTCGAGCCAAAGGAGTTGGAGTATTACTTTTTTTTTTTTTTTTTAAGAACAGGAAATAGCTAGAGGACTATTTAAATGTCTTTTTTGTAACAAACTTTTGTTTTATGAATCAAGCGATGAGAGATTGTGTCGAAGGAATGTTCTTTGACTTCACTGCCAACTACAACCTTTAAAAAGTCTTACTCTGAAGAAACTGCTAGAAACTGTGATTAGATTATCATGCGACACTGTCTCCAAATCAGAAGATCATCCCCTTCAAAAGTGTCACCCTAGAACCAGGGAGGTATTTCACGAAGCTGGCTAACTGAGTAAGCCTGACTTCTTCACTGAGTAAAACCCAGAACAGCTCTTTTTACTTTAGTCCATGTTCCAGATTTGAAGAGGTTCCAGGTTTTACTCAGTGCAGAAGTCAGGCTTACTCAGTTAGCCAGCTTCGTGAAATACCCCCCTGCCTGACAGTCAGTATTATTCCATTATTCTTTCCCATTGATACTGTATCAGCTGTTTCACACGGATTAAGCTCAAGTTCCTTTCAGTGAACGTTTCCACAAAATGTAAACAATTAGTTGTAACTTCACAATTCTAGCATCTACAGTGCAAGGTGCTTGAATTGTAAAGACAAGAAATAACCAAGTTGTACCAACAGTATTTGTTTAGAAAACTTTATTATTTTAACAATTGTATGTAGCTTACTTTCAATTGAGGCTTGAGAACCTCTACATTCACATTCCCATTTAAATTAAATGAATAATAATAATAATCACATTCTATGAGAAATTACAGTAATATCTTGCTGTAAACGTTCAACTACTTAAACTTTTTGCCATACTGTGTGTGCTGTGGATTTCCTAACTGGATGTTGAGCCTTTCAAAATGTAGCTCTTCTTTTGACTGGCACAACAAAACTAGATCAACTATATGACATGCAGTTTGTTGGAATAGTTTTAGTAAGACCATCTGACCTCCCAATGTGTGAAAATGTTCGAGTACCTTTGAATTTGGAAAACAAGGAAAGCCCCAAACAGCCCTGCGGTCTCAGCATAAAGTTACAGGTGCCGACTAGAGTGGCGTTCTCTACTTCAATGCCCTATAAAAGCATAAAAAGCAAAGCAAAAATTATTTGCTGAATGAGGAATACTATTGAATGTGAGGCATCCTACTTCAGTGAATCTGAAAAATGAATTCCATGCCCTACGTTAGTTTGTCAGAGAGTAATAGTGTTTGTTGTATGAGTGTTGTATCCAGACAGCAGCAGGAGACCAATTTCCTTCGAGGCCAGAGACCATCCAGGTGTTCCAGGTAGAGATGGGGTCAGTGAGAGGTGGAGAGAATAACTTACATGACAGCACAGCTCGCCTCCTTAGACAGATCCTGAGAAAACACATCGGTGCTAAGTAAACACATTTAATGAATTGCCATCATGGGACACATGCTGTCCTCTCAGAGCAAATGAATTGTTATGCAAGCAGTCTGCTATCATTGACCATGCAGCCAAGGGAAAGCATGCCAAATAAGCAATTTTCGGAGAGTGGGTTGTTATTGGTGGATAAACAAAATGCTGTTGTCATGTTGTCATAAACCTCAGTAACTCCAATTTTGGTGATTTTCATGTTTTCACTTCAATTGAAGGATTACATGTTCCTCTAATTCTACGACCCTTAGGTTTATGAAACCCTTTCAAAACACATTGGATAAACTCAAAAATGCATGACTTTTGACTTTTTTGTTCCTGAAACGTTAACATTCTGGAGAATTTCTGGAGGTTTTCACCCGACAATGGCAAAATGCTAAGTAGTTCATACACATCAAAACCTTGACAAGGTGCTTGGTATAAATGGCAATGACAACATATACAAAAAAGTTAACCACACACTGGCTTGATGCTCAATTAGTGGTTTAACGTCTCAACAAAACCAGGCCTTCAGCCATGTCTGCCAAATATATTTGACTAGACTTGTTGAAACGCTGAATAAAGCACAAAGGCAGCAGCAAATCCAGCATGTTTTCAACAAGTAATATGTTTCATGACTACACTTAGAGCAATGTGTAGGAAGTAAAAGCAGGTGAGCGGGGGAGGGGGAAGCCTGGGCCTCAGCAGTGGGGCCACAGGACTCTCCTCACCTACATTGTAGGCTGCTTTCTCTGCACTCAAGACACAGAACAACATTTCTTTTTTCTTCTCTTTGGCTTCAGCGTATGCAGAGGACAAAGAGTGAACGCTGAGGTCACTTTTCAGACACTGCAATATCTGTGCCTGTTTACTTAAATGCACTTTGGATGGTTTTTGCGTGGCTTTGTGTGTGTGTTTACCTGTCTCCTTAAGTGTTGAATGTCACTGCCCGCGACACACTCTTCATCAAACTGTAGTTCAGTTTCCTCGCCACCTCTGCCCTGCATACACACCACCCTGCGCTCTGCCATCTCCTGAAGGGCATCAGATCACTCCATTGGTTAATTTCATCCAACATCTTAGCTAGCCTAGACATGAGGCAATATAATTTTGTATTTATCGAGCTTGAAGTGAAGCCTTGATATTTTGAATTTTAGTTGATTTTTGTTCTTAAAGCAAGCTTGCCTTGCAGCTAGGCTGTGCGCCTTGGTTTAAATGAGGCATCATAAACAATTATACCAATAGCATTTTAGTCAGAGTCAAGGACAAATGCAAAACTTTGTCCCATGATGTGAAGAGCAGCTGGTCAAAACTCAAAATGTCATGGTATGACTAATATTGACACTGCCGTGTCACGAGGGTTTGACCGATATAGGCTTTTGAAGGTTGAAACCAATACTTTGATATTTGTGCCAATATTCAATATCTTTAAATATGACCATGCCAGAAACACCTTAACATGGAATGTATTCACACCATACTGTCCATACGGGGACCAATTTTTTGGCCCCGCCCCCAAAGGGTCGTGACAAGGCCAACACAGGGCTAAAGGGGCGTGGCTAGGCTAAAAACGGAACCCTTTTCTATTACCTAAAGTGACACACTGTTCAAAATATTTCCAATAAAGTATAAAATCGCACCTGTGTGGCTTGTCCAAGTCAAGAGGACTGGAGTGGCTACCGTTGGAGATGCATTGGAAAAGACTTGGACAAGCCACACAAAGGTGATATTTTATACTTAACAGTTTGTGTCACTCGGGTAATAGAAAAGGGTTCAAGGATTTCAGAAAGCATTTCCAATTTGCAAACTTCGGTCGGGAAACCTTGCCCATCTGTATTCAAAGCTTGAATCTCTGCGGAAAGTTGCTAGTCCCGAGCGGGGCTATAGATCGCTATGCATCGTTAAAAACACACCTGATATTCCCACTTGGTTGGAAACATGTTTCCAATATATTGTTTTCCTTCCGAGGTCTCTGTATGTACAGAGACTGGTGTCATACAGTTCTGGAAATTCAGAAACATCCAAGGTAAATTTCTCCTCCATTTTTCCTTCCTTGTTGGCTGGCTGCCTCGTTTCTATTGGCTGCCGGGGCAGCACGCAGCGCAAAAGTTCAACTAGATTGAACTTTGGGCGCAGGCGCGCAGAGCGGTGTGCTGCACCT
>OMLI01023280.1:1388-13598 GCA_900302605.1 Rondeletia loricata
GTCTGTCTGTAAACAGAGAAAACAATCAACAGAGTTATGATCGGTGTCTCAGGTTATGGTCCACTGAGACCAAAAATAAATACAGACACAAAAAGACAGTTAGGCGCAGGTGCAGGCACACACACACACACACACACACACACACACACACACACACACACACACCTGTGGATCCAGCCCACTGCCTGAGAACTCCTCCTCTCCACTGGGATCGTTGTCATCACTCTGCAGATGACACAGAGAGCATAGCATATCATTATAAAAGCCAGACATCTTCCAATGTCAGGTTGCAACAATGACTACCCCATTTTTTTTCTACTGCCACTCATTTGATGTCTTCCCGTTAACTGTTATTATTGCTGTTAAATTATAGCTTTTGTCTCATTTTACAGCGTTTTTTTTGTTTTTTTAATGTTATAGAAGAAAGGTCGTGATTACAAAGTTGTGTGCTCACCTCCCCAGCTCTCTGCGCCCTCCTCCTGGCCCGAGCTCGTCTCCTTTCCCTGCTCTCCCTGGCCCACCGCTCCATCTCACTCTCCCCTGTACTGGCCTCAGCATCTGGGACAAAACCAGCCAGCAGTCACTTAAGAGCCAATCAAGTACTTTCAACAAGCACACTGTGAAGTTCGACCTTTTCAAACATCAATGCATTGAAATGCGTTGGGGAGGGAGACGGTGATGCGTACCTCTCCTGTCGGAGGTCTGAGGTCGTGGAGTGCCAGCGGGCTGCGTGAGGCCCAGCAGGTCCGACTTCTGCAGACTGGCAATACGAGACCTCCAGCTTACTTCCTGTTAACACAGTGTCCCTCACTTTGTGCCATCACATGGGATTACATAAGAGTTGAATGTGCAGCATTTAACAGAGCAGCCAGTATAGGGGCCTTTGACCCTGAAATATGGTTCTCACCCCCTCCTCTCCCTTCTTCTGTTTGGCCTCCTTCTCTTTTTCCTTCTCTTCCTCCTCCTTTTTCTTTTCCCTCCCTTTGTTGTCCGTCTTCATGGTCTTCTCCGCCTCCTGCAGGTCTGTTAGTGTGACCCCCTTGTTATGAAAGAAAGACAACACTGAGTAGAAGGTTACACAGCTAGAAGGTTCCTCCTGATTTGCAGTGTGCATCTGAACAGGAGGTGTTTATACCTGAGTGGAGCGGCGGGACTGCCGTGCGTGTCGGGAGCGAGCCTTCCTCTGTGCCTCTGCCTCCTCATCCCGCACCGGTGTCAGATAGGACCTACACAAAGCAAAGATAACACCCTCAACTACAGTGCAGCTCCATCAGGCCCACTGTTTAAAGATCAGCCCTTCAACATCAATAACACAGACAGACAGACACTGTAAATGCTGGAACAGAACCAGCTGCCCTAACTCACTTGCGCCTCTGCTTGGTCTCTGTCTCGCCTGTGGTCGTGATCCCAGAGTTGGAGGTTGTGACGGCAGACTGGTCCTTCTTTTCCATCTGTTCCTGAGCAAGTCTGAGGGAGGAGAGAGACACACAGACAGACAGAGGTGGCTATCAGACCTTTGAGACAGTGAGGAAAATGTTTCACTGTGCCTTCTGACAGACTTCTAACATCTAGTACCTCTGGGCCACTAGATTATTGAGGCGGCTGAGTCCAGCAGAGCTTGTTCCTGTGCTAGCTGAGGTCACCGTGGGGTCATCCAGTCTCCTTCCATAAGATGAGCTGGAAACAAGACACAACCCACTGGAAATTGCTAATATAAAGCCATCTTTCACAGCCACACACAAAACAGTATTCATTGTGGCAATGTAATAAGCTGTGTGACAGTGCACATACAATCACACACACAGGAGAGCAAACAAATGCAGGAAGGGCAGTGGGCTGCGTGACTGACCTGCGTGGCAAAGAGGGGTTGGAGCTAGTGAGTTCACTCCCTGACTGACTATGAAGGCGCCGGGTGTAAGAGGAGCTACGGCTTAGCCAGCTGAGAGAGAGACAGGGTGACAAGGGCACATATGCAGTGACTCAGAAAAACAGATTCTCGTTTCACTAGCGCGTACACATATGAGAGCAAAGGCCCACCTGTTAGAGTTGTCAGGGTTGCTGTCTGGAATACTGAAAAGTCTACGCGTCGGAGTGGGCGGTACCCGAGCAAGCCTTGGCTCCTGCGAATGAGGTGCGAGTTCAGTTAATAGTTCTTTTCAATGAAAATGTTACTATGCGAATGAAAGCTGTAAAAGCAGCATTTATTGGGCCTGTCATTGTAGATTTATAATACAATAGCTGTGGTTTCATGGGTGGGTAAATCCTTCTGGTGCTCACCTTGGTGTCAGCCTCAGAGCTGAGGCGGGGGCTGGAGGCAGAGCGGGTCATGCCCAGGCCAGACTCTGCAGGCCTGCTGGAGTCCTGGCTTGAATCAGACACCCCAGCCGAGCCCAGAGTCACCGAGCTGCCTGCCTTCCGCAGAGACGTTCTCCAGGAGCACGGGGCCTCGGTGGCTGGGGGCTTGCTTGGTTCCTGCTACATACCAGTAAACAGACAGTCACCATCTCACAGTCACAGCAGGTAAAAGAGGCACATTTGCAGTACATTCCCCATTCCTGATGTACAGGTATTAAGTGTGTGCACAGTATCTAACCAGGCTTACCTTTTTCACTTGGTTTGCTGCAGTACTGGTTGACATGGAGGTAGCAAGGACGGCCGTGGTGTTGCGTTTGTTGTTCAAGTTGTTGATGATCTCTCGGTTTTTAGCTTTCTCTGCAACGGCACAAAGATCAACAATTAGTAATGCACTCGGCATCATAAAATCCATCTGACAAACATATATGCTAAGTTCATAATATGACTTCTCTCTCAAATATTGTTTAGCAATGACACCACACACTCCCTTCAGACGACAGGCACCAGGAGCTTCTCTCACCTGACTCTGCGTCGCTCTCAGATTCACTCTCCTCCTCTGAACTGGAGCTGCTGGAGGCCTTAGCCTGGGTCTGGGACTGGGACTGGGACTGGGACTGGCCTGTCTGGGCTTCCTCCTCCTCTTCCTCAGCTGGGCTGCTTTGCAGGGATGGAGGAGGGTGCTTCTCCCGCTCATGGAGGCAGATCTTCTCCTTACTGCTCATACGAGAGATAGAGGTCCTGCGGGGGTGGGGCCAGGGTGGAGTAGAACAACAGGTGGCATGCAGGAGCTGATCAGTGAAGGCAATCATTCCATGTGCAGCCAATTAAGAGCAAGCATGCGCCAATCAACAAATCGGTGGGTGGAATAGTGGGTCACTCTGTGATGCAACGTGTACAATCACTGATTTAATCCTAGATCACTTTGTGCATTCATGTGCTATCGGTTATATTGGATAAAATGTATTTCCTACTTGGGCATTTCACATGAACGCTCTCCAAAGTTGGATGATTAAGTCGGAAACTCAGAAAATGTTGCTACCCAGGTTTCCAAGTTATGACGTAATGATGACCTTTAACCTTCTCAACAAGGCGAAAAAATTAAGTGTCAGTCAACAGTAAGAAAACACATACGCATGCACTTTTATTGCAAGTTTGAAGTTAGCCAGACTAACCTAACATTTGTTTGAATGAAGTTCGTCAAATTAGCTTGTTAAGCTGCAGGACGTCCATGTTTGTTTATTGTATGTCTTCTGGGTTTGATTTTCCGACAAAATAGCACATGAATACAACGCTGTTTAGCAGCCGACTTGGAAGTCCCGGATGTCGGACCTTCCCACCAGCACATATCGTTTAGCTGTATGTAACTTCAACCAACAGATTTTTACTTAATCGTTTACTACATACGTCTTGTAAGCATTTGTCGACATGTGATAGTGCAAAGTTACACAAACCTACATCCAGCTAAACTAGAGGGATCAAATGTTTGAGTAATATAATGTGTTTTCTGTAGCAACAGACCATCCAGGCAGATAACAAAGCAATGTCATTGATGCATTTGTTGGCTGTCTATCTCTCACTGCAGTGTCAGTGGATAGAAGTAACTTTGGTGAAAAGGAATGCTGCCACTGTTAACATCCTACCTGCATGCAAACTACTGGTACATTGTGATGTTTGGGATTCAGCTGAGGAGCAGCCTGGCGCGTGCCCGCACACACACACACACACACACACATGCCCACACACACAAACACACTGGCACTGACCTGCGTGTGCGAACTGGTACCATGGAGATTTGTGGGTTGGTCTCAATAACAGGAGCCTGTTTCTCTTTCTCAGTGCGTAACTGAAGAGGAATATAAACACACATAAACACAGAGAACATTCGGCACTGTAACACTATCAATCATATCACGTTTATCTAACCAAGTGAGATAGTGTAGCCTGTTTGAATACAGACTTACAGCGTTTTGTTTCTTCTGTAGTTCCTCCAGAGTGTCCACTAGGTTCTCATCAGCAACATCCAGAGGGGTTTGGCCCTACAAGGACATTCATAGTGCATGATCTGACTTGTAGCGAGCACGCGATCACTGCTATGGCAAAGGCTTTGATCACAGAGTTTGTGTAAAGGAAGGGTTGTTTGTGTATGCGTGCGTGTGTTTCTTCTTTTCTCCCCTCACCACATTGCTGACGGCACCCATATCACACATGTTGTCAGCCAGCAGGGTGCACACCTCCTCCTGCCCCCAGTGAGCTGCTGCATGCAGGGCTGTCCACCCGTCAGTGTCCCTACTGTCCACATCTAGCCCACACTGCAACAGCACCCTGACAAGAGGCAAGGAAGGGGAGATGGGTAGAGGGGGGAGGAAAGAGGAAAGAGGGAGAGCAAAAAAAAAGAGGGGGAGAAGAAGAATGGGGAACAAACAGGAGGAAAGGACGAGGCTATGAATAAAAGCAGGCGCCCGGTTTGACTTGGTGCATTACCTAAATACGCTAACGAGCCGTCATTGCTCGTATGTGTGCGGGATGATGCTCACTTCAGGACTTCAATGTAGCCCTTGGCAGCGGCTACGTGGAGAGCGGTTGCTTTGGTGTTTGGGTGAGGTGTGAGAGCGCCACTCCCTGCCAATACCGCCATTGCATCCTGGAGCATGATCCTCTCCTCCTCCTTACGGGCCTTGTCCACGTCTATGCCTAGGACACACACATATACACACAGTGGCAAACACAAATACAGGCACACACACAACCAAACGTGAAGTTAGATCTAAGAGATAACAATCAGATAACAGAAACATTTACTAAATGCTTTTAAAAAGGGGAAAAAACTGCCTATCAAATCTATAATAATAATAATAATAGTAAGCTCTGTTCTGACAGAGTTAATTAACATTAACAAAAAAACTAAAATTATGATTCACTATTATTATTCATCATTCATCATCAATCATTATCTGTGATTTCAGTTACATTATGGACCTCAAGAATATGTGTATCTGACAGTGACAAAAATATAAGCTTGGAGCCTCATTAAAATTCAGTACAATGGAGGTCACAGAAACGTTTGGAACAGGGCGGGACACTGTCCTCATTTATTTGCCTAAACATGTGCCTCAAATGTGACTGCTCATAAATAACAATTTTGATGCCAAACCTGCTGAGAACCACTCATACAAACCACATGGCATATACAGTATAGCACCTAGAAGCAGCTAATAATCTACAATACGCTTGCATGATTTCAAGCATCTTCCCACTGGCATCTGGGAATCATGATCTGATGATCATATTTCATGTATAAACGTGAACGTGTACTATACACTTTTTTACAAAAAAGCCCATCTTCTATTTCCAGTGAAATTAGGGCTGCACACAATTTTTTTGTATAATTAGACAATACATTGCAATTGATAATCTTAGAATATCGACAATATTTAAACATTTCATTTCACTTAGAACAGCCTGCTGTTATTGAAAATAGTCAGGATGTTGGTATGAAATGGCAAAAGTGTGGTAAAATAATTGTATTCCTCAAATCATTGATAGCCATAATCATGATTAATAATTGTGATCACAATATCTAGCAAAATAATATTCTCATTTTAGCCACAATCATGCAGCCCTAACTGAAATGTGACAAAGCCACTGCCTTGAAAAAATGGCTTGCTGTCAAATCCTCACACTAGCATGACACTGATGACATTTTCACCTGTCACATATTTGTCCTGGGCATGGATTTATTGCATAGATTGCTTGCATGGCCAAGTCCCATGAGGACAGCAGCACAAGATGCATCATGGGCCTTGTGCTGAGGCATTAATGTCAGTACACAGCGATTCCTGACCTTGTTTTTTGATTTCAGCCTTGAGGAGTCTCTTCATTACATCTTCTGTGGCCACATCCAGAGGAAGCTCTCCTTCACTGTTCACCGCCCCGACATGTGCACCGTGCTCTATCAGGTACCTTCCACAAACAAAAACATTCATACAGTGATCATACAGTATTGATAGTGTAATTGAACTATAAAAAATGATTATAATATATATTACATGAATGTATGAAATTTGACATCCCTATTGTCAATATAATGTCCCAACTGTTATACTTCACATACACTCATGATCTTGATAACATTTTGATTATTTGCACATTGATAAAAATGCAATGTTTTTTTCATGCTTGAATACTCTCTTAATACCCAGTCTATTAAAGTCTTAAGGGGGGTATGACAGTGTGGCGATGGCCAACACTCACTTAGTAATTTGGATGAAGCCGCAGGAGGCCGCAGCGTGGAGAGGAGTCCAGCCCTCGTTGTCCCCTCGGTTGATGTTGCTCCCACTCTCCACCAGAAACTGCACCATCTCAGCATTTTCATCAATACAGGCCTGCCAGAGGACACACACACACACACACATGCATTATGGATGGCTATACCAGTGTCTGATTAGAGAAACACATTAACAAATAGAAAACAGATCATACACGTCAGTCAGAATACTGTTTCCTATGTAGAGAGTAAGGCTGCATACATTGTGGGTAAGGCTGTAAACTATGTAGCCCATTAACATTTTTTTTTACTGTCTTTTTTACTTCTACACTCCCTTGACTTTGGTTTGCTTGTAAAAAAAATTAAAAAAACTCCAGACAGTTATAAAATCTACTGAATTTAACTGAAGCACTGGCATAAAACAATGACTACTGTGTCTACTTATCGTAATGACTCTCTGTTAAGAGAGTTGCTAAATGCCCCAAAGTTTATTTTCCAAAACAGTCATTTTGTGGCAGAGGAGAAACAGCATATCTAATAGTATTTAGTTGCTTTTCCTACGGCAAGTTGCAGCTAAGATCTCAATGTGATCTAACACGAGTCCCAAGATGTATCCCATGATGACCCCATGGTGTTAAGTTATGATATGCTGCTTTGATTTTAGATCATATTTATAGGAATCAATATAATATCTGACCTGAGAGGTCTAAGATTTGAGTATGCCCTTTAAAGCCTTTTACACCAACAACTATACAACTAACTCCAAAACAGATTGAAATCCTCCTGAATTAAGAGAATGTCTGTGCCTCCACCATAAGAATAACAGTGTTAAAGCGTTCTCTATTGATATAACAACCATGCGTGCCGTTTGTGAGGTGACAGGCCATTAACCTATTATTATTATTGTTATAATTATTATTATCTTATTTATTTTCAGGCAAATCAGGCAAAGTATGAATCCTTATTTTTTGTACTTTGCTATGATTGAAAAAAAGTGATGTTACCTAACCAAGACAGATGTTTCCCTGCCTGATTTGTGGTGTTTACTCACACCATCAGATGATGAAATGACAGTTGCCCAGGAAAAGGCCAGATTCCCAAATGTGACTGCGTTTATAGTTAATTCACTGTTATTATAGTTACATTGCAAAATGTGATGGCAACTAGTGTCTGTAGCCACAGAGAGCCTTGTCCATCAGGCCTGTCTGAAGCCACCTAAGAGGCTAAATCAACCAATCACAAAGCTGTTTAAGTCCCCATCCTCCTTCATAACATGAGATAATTAGTCAACTCAGGTAGTATAGTAGATCAAACAAAACCACACTCATTTTAAGACCCCGAGATGAGGCTTGTACTCTCCAGAGCCAGAAACTCGTAAAATTCAGAGTTGATTTGCAACTTAGGGGGAACCCTCTTAACAAGTGGGTGCTCTCAGCCGACTGAACAGAGGGCACTTCTTACTGTGCCTTGTGTTACGAGTCCCTCACTGGGTCATCAAGTGACTCATTGTGGAAATCGCCTTTGACAACAGCAGCTTGTGCAGTTTGAGGAATGTTTTCCATTTCTTCATCTGAAATCCCTAAAGTCCCTACCATGGGGATTTGGCAAAGAGAACGAGAGACAGAGGAGTAAGAGAGAGAGAGAGGGAGAGAGAGAGGAGGGGGGAGCACAGGAGAGAGAGAGAGAAGGGTGAGCAACGAGAGAGGGAGAAGACAGAAAGGCTTTGGATGGAAGGGATGGAAAGTTTGGAGAGTGTGGGCCTATATTTAATCCTAGTTGCCAGGCAACCAGTGAGCAACAGGGGAGAAAGGGATGGACAGCAGGAGAGGGACCACACTGGGTGACAGGCCAATGTATAGATACACCAAAGGAAGGGACATTTACAGAATATCCGGGCACAAACATGGTCACTCGCTCATCAGAATAGGTCAGGGGAAGGCAACACAGATACATACTACAGGCTTAATTTAGAGGGGAAGGCAACTCAGATACATACTACAGGCTTAATTTAGGGAGGAAACCAGTCATCAGAATATGAGATCACTGTGTCACCGTGTGGAACACAACACATACAGTCCAACTGCACCATTTACAGTCCCGATGAAAAGACAGTTAAAAGCACATTACTACGTTTAGATGTTACAATTTGAAAGTTAAATCCATCCAGGCTGTGCATTTGCTGAAGAGATAGCAGTGTGTTTATGACATGCCGTATCATAAAAGCAGAGGAAATACTGCATCGCCAAGGCCTTGTATGACAGTGATGTTGTCCAGACTGGTGCTGCTCCTGTGTTATGACTGAAGCCGAGGGGAGGGAGCAGCAGCATAGGCTGAGCTGCATTAGGCTGGAACATGCTCAAAAGAAGTGTGGCCTATTTAGGACATGCATGTGCATTTTGGTTCACTCATAAACAACCATGGGCATGTATTTAGCAGAGCAACACTCCTCAAAGTGTATGAAAAAGGAAGGTGAAATGATCCTCTGACACCACCCTATTAGATTCTGACACAATTTCCCTGCCAATAGTGGTGATGATATAATCAATTCATGACTCTCTCTGAACAAGCTGATGCGTTTTCATCAGCAGGCTAGTTTACAGTATTGGCTTTGCTCTCCTACTTAAGAAAAGCATCATGGGGCTGTGCAGACCTTTTGATCAGATGATGAGAAAGTCCCTGAAATCAATGTCCTATTAATGTTCAGAGATGCCACCAGGAGCCGTCTGTCATAAGCCTGTCTGTCAGTGTCTATGAATGTCTAAAAATGATCCTACAGGCTCCGAGGTGACCAGTTTTACTGCGAGCTCCCCATCCGAGGAAAAAGAAAGTCATACTAGTATGCAACAGTGCGGACGAACCAGGCTAATAAACTGTCCACAAAGGCCGGAAAGTTATGAAAACAATCCAGATGATAAAGTGATGAGATCAATACATAAAGATACAGGCGCTCCTACGTGAAACGTGGAGAAAAAGTTTGATAAATGATATATTTTCACTTGCCTCCTCGATGTGTTACAGTAATGCTACTTTGCTACAGGGGTCATTTTGTTTTCATAGCGGATATCGTTGTGTTGTTCCCGCTGCGGTGTGTCAGTCTGTAGCGACACAGCAGCTCACACTTAAACACACAAACACGATGCTAACATGCAGAGATGAAACTTCCTACCTGATGAAGCGCTGTCAGCCCGTCTATGTTGGCGTGGTTGATGTCAGCTCCCTGTCTGAGCAGCGCTGCCACCTCCTCCTGGTCTCCGGCGGAGCAGGCAGCCATAAACACGGCACCTTGGGCGAACCGAACTTTCGCTCGCCGCGTCCCGGAACCGGTCGAAGTTTCCCGGGTGTCCGGTCCCGTCCGATCCGTTTCTGAACCCAGCCATCGCTGCAGCTGATCCTGCCGTCGCTGTTTAGCAGCTTCGGACCGGGAACGGTCAGTCGCCGCCATCTTCCCTGGTCTGTCCCGGACAGATTCAGTTCATGGTACGAGGAGAAACCGAGCGGATCGTTTGGATTGAGCTTTCCTCAGGCTGCGCCCCCTGGTGACAAAACACTGAAAACGAAGCCATGAACTTCGACAGACTTCTGACTGAGTGGCAGTCTTGTGCTGCCTTCAAGTGCTCCTCGTAAACTCCTAACTCCTTATTCTCAAATATAATAATCAACACGGAAGTGTTGTTTACGACAGTATTAAGACATTAAGAAGAAGGAAGATCACCATCTAATATATAATCTCTTAACAATGGATAACAAGACGAAGCTAAAAATTGCTAGTTGTAGCGAAGCGTCTAGCTTGATCAAACAAAACAAAGTAGGTGACCGACGCGTGCAAATCACAATAGCGAATCAGAAAACACAACGCCAAATTTCAAAACGTTGCGCACGCGTCGGCCACAAAAACCAGAAACCACTACAGAAATGGGGAATAGAGACAGAGCGCATCGCGTCATACTCTGAAAACCACGCCCACCGTGGGGGAAAACAGTCGGCGCGAAACATGTGACCAATCAGGGAATCGTAAACAATCGCTAACAAAAACGCCTGTAGCTAATACTACTACTACTAGTACTAGTATTATAATTATTGTTATTAGTAATACTTATATTTTGCTAGCTTACGGTAGTTACAACCAGTACAGTTTTTTTGGGGGTCTGGCCAAATTAGCAACTGTATTTTAGCTAATAATAAAGGCTCAACTTTATGAAGGTTCTCAAAATGTTAGAGAAAATATCATAAAAACTTGGCATGAGAAGAGTATCCATTGAAAGCTGATTGCTTTTTCTTTGTCTCACCGTTTATTAGGAATCTACACACATACAACAATGAAAAATTACCGTTCTTTGGATGCCCACAACTTTTTTGTTAGTGGATGGGTGCAAGTTGTGTACCACCATAAACCAGCCAGCTCAGACTGCACAGTCTTCAAGGCTGATGTGAAGCCATCCTGAAGGGTCAGACCACATCACACATGGGTTGCTGTGAGGAGTAATGGGACAGTTTAACTGATTTTATACGATCTGAAATTTTTAATTGACCTCCAAAAGGCCTTTGACACGGTCGACCACAGTTTACTTTTTAACAAACTATCTGCACTAGGCATAAGCCCTTCAAGCCTGAAATGGTTTATCTCCTACCTGTCAGACAGGGACCAAAAGACAGATATCCAAGGCCATCTTTCCATGGCTCAGCCTGTGACTTGCGGAGTCCCGCAAGGAAGTGTCTTAGGCCCCTTATTGTTTTTAATTTACAGTTGTGGCCGCTCATTGTGACTGTATGGCAGGGTACGTTAATAGCAGATACCCACAAAGTAGAACTTGACACTTATGACTTGATTTAGGTCGTTTTAAAACCAGTACCAATTAATTGTGTTTTCTTTCCATGTTAGGCTTGGAGAGACTTCTTCTCATGTGGGGGCTGTACTTTTTAAGCTAGAGGCATCTGTTCGTCTTGGCTACAACAAAGTGGCATGCACTGGCCTTGCATGTGAATGGAATAAGGTGTGCACTAAAAAAGTAGAGCCAGACTTAATTAAAGACATTGAATTCTATAGTGACTCAGCCAAGGCAAAGCCACCTGCTAAGAGATGCAAATCTAAAGGCCCTGTACCGCCAGCAACAGAAGCCCAGCAAACTCACCTATTGGAGATGTTGTCTTCCACAGGAAACAGTGCAGAGGCCCTCAAAACACACAAAGCTTTTACCAGATCAGCAAAGCCGTGGTTCCTCAATCTTGATGGCATATCAGAAGATGATGTAGTGAGCATCGATAGAGAAACTGTAAACCAGGTGAGCAGTACCTTATGGCACAGACAGAGTTGGGAGGGTCATGGGGTCAACTGCACACAGAGTTCTCCACACCTCTCCCATCACTTATCAGTACGATAAGTCAACCCCAAAACAGAACCATTAACACGCCATGTATGCTCTGGGGGAGGAATCACAAGAGTGATGCCCTTGACACATAAATTGGCATTAGGGATTGGCCTACCAAAACAAGGCACTTCAACCCTGATTTATATGCATGATCAAGTGGGAACATAGCATGTTAACTTGCAGATGAAGAGGGCTGGATTCAGAGTCTCACTGGACAAACCATTT
>OMLI01023290.1:7829-21346 GCA_900302605.1 Rondeletia loricata
TCTAATCTCACTATGTGAATCTAAATGTATGTACATTTATAATGCGACATGATTATCTTAGTGTACGTAGATGTGCTATGCAATGTCAACACAATACTTCACGTATTTGATTATGATATGTAATGTCTCCTCCTAAATGAATGTAAAAAGAAAAAACAATAAAAATGTGGTCACAAAAAAAAAGCAGGTATTGGGACAGTGAAGTAGAACTGCTTATTTTTGCTGCACACTCGTGAAAATTGTATTTCTGATCGAAAGTATGAATGTCCGTTTTTATTACCTTTTGCATACGTGTTTAACCATGTTGGAACAATGTCATGTTTTTGTGTTCAGTCCCCTCAATTCCAGGTGAGCATAAGTATTAGGACAAACTCATTTCAGGCAAATTAAAGTTGTGTAAAGTTCAGTTGAGCCTTAACTGCTCCTCTTTCAGTTGGTGCTTGTTTGTGCTTAACAGGATTAAATCAGGAGATGGACATGGCCAGTTTAAAGGTTTCCACTTTTTCTTCCCGTCGAACGCCTTGGTTAAGTGAACAGTATGATTTGGATCCTGTCTCTGACAAGATATTTCTCTATTCTTGAGAATTAATTCTGCTGCTGCCATGATCAGACCAGTGATCCATGTCCAGAGGCAGCCATGCATTCCCCAGCCTGCTTCCTCCATGCTTCACAGATGAGGTGTTATGCTGAGGATCATTTGCAGTTCCTCTTTTTCTCCACACTTTACCCTTTCCTTCACTTTGATAAAAGGTCTATCTTCGCCTCATCTGTCCATAAAACTTTATTTCAGAACTTCTTGTACATCTTTGACTTTTTGCTAATTTCAGTCTGGCCTTTCTGTTCTTGGTGCTGATGAAAGTTGTGCAGCGTTATCAGTGTAGCTGTTATATTATCAGAATAACAGTGAGCAACTGTGATACTTTCACCCCTGCACTCTGGGCCCAGTTTTACTAAACTTAATCTGGATCAGAATTGTATAGATTTTCTAATCCCTTTGTTTTGTAATCCAGGATCAGACTGATCTTGCTGATTTTGAGTCTGTTTTAAAAAAAATTATCAGATAGGATCATTCTGATCCAGATACCACAAGATCAAGATTACAGAATCCAGATTTGCAGAATAGACCTCCATCCTGCCATCTGTTGGACAAATAATGTTACAGCATGTTGCTAGGCACAAAAAGCAATACTGCACTAGATGAAAAGGTGTAAAATAGTTTGATACTTATTTAACCTAGTTCACAGCGCATTCCATCATGCAGTGATATAGACATCTACTGGCATGTTTGAGATATCTGATTGCTGATCTAGATATCTAATGGAATTTGTTAGATATCTAATGTCACATTAAGATATCTTACTATTTTTTACAAGTAACATTTTAAATAGTGACTAGTAACAATACAATAAGTACTAGTACTTATTAAATAGTTACTAGTAAAAACAGAAAAGTGACTAGTAACAGCCAAATTAGTGACTAGTGCTTATTTAAAAAGAAGTAACTATTTTCAGTTACTAGTAAAATTACAATAGTGACTAGTAACCGGAAGAATAGTGACTAGTCACTAAAAAAAATAAGCACTAGTGCCAAATTTCTAGTGACTAGTGCGTTTTAAGGATTAAATGTTAAAACGGCCTGCCATAAGTACCAAGCCTAGACAGTCACAGCTCTTTATGGATGGATGCACAATTAATGCACCTGAGCAACTAGAAACACCTGTCACCCATTTGTCTAAATACTTTTGTTCATCAGGGGACTGAACACAACAAATGACATTACTCCAACATGGTTTAACACGTATGCAAAAAACAATACCCAGACATAATAGCTGTCATTCTGCACTTGTGTCGTATATTCATCTTTCAATCTGAAATATAAATTTCATGAGTATGCAGCAACAAAAAAAAGTTTACTTTACCATCCCAATACTTTTCACTGTAATTGATAACAATTTATAGTAAAACTAGTACAGTTTATAGTACACTGCAAGCAGCTTTTTTCAAAATCCCAATCTCACTAAAAGTGGTGTTTCACGTGACCATTCTAAATTTTTATCATGCACTTCCATAGGAATTCAGGAAAAGGCAACCTCCAGCATTAGTTACCCTCTATTCATTTCAAAGGAAATGTGTGTGATAGTTTGTTTACTGTAAACCGACTTGATGGTGACTACCGGTCCCCAGAACAGCCAGGATTTATGGTTTCCTGTTCATGAACTCCTACAGCACTAAAAACTGGTTTACCATGGTAAAATATTGCTATAGCAACTTAACAAAATATGTAATCAAAAAGACGCAGGCAAAAGTTTTAATTAAGAAAGCATAATTTAATTCCTGACACTTAAGTATTAAGAGATTTATTAAAATGTAGTTTTTAATGAATATCTCAAAAAGCAGGCTTATAGGTTTCATACATGGGTTTAAAGGATATGTTACATAGACTTGATATACACTGAATGCACAAAATATTAGGGACGTCTTCCTGATAGAGTTGCAGCTCCTTTTACACAAACCACATCTCAATTGTCTCAAACCTTCAAAATCTTTCTCTAATCCATCTGCTTCTCTATATCTACATCTCCTCCTTTGTGATTGGTAGAGATTTAATAAAGGAAATCAATGAGGGATAATGGCTTTTACCTGGATTCACCTCATCAGTGGACTTCATGAAAAGAGTAAGTTTCCCTAATGTTTTGTACATTCAGTATATTTTATATCATATATCTATTTCAACTTAGATAGTGGTTTGACATAAAGCATCAACAGAGAGATGAATCTTTCGCTCTACTTTTGTTACATTTAACAACCTCCACCAAAATAATCTTAAACTATGAAACACGCATAAGCTGTTTTATGTCATTATTTTTACGCTGAGGTGATCTATATCCGTTTTTTGTTTTTTTTACTTACATATTTTGTAACTCTATGGGTTACTTTAGCCTACTGTATATTACCTCTTCTTTCAGCCGCACATTTTCATGTTCCACACAGTTGACTGGTTTTCAGTTATCATGGAACTGTACCCAGATAAAACATAGCTAAAGATCATATAACCTTTGGTATCTGATTTTGTCTCGTAGCTTCAAGCGCCTCACCCCACACAGGTGCAGTACTTCCTGTATGTGTCTGTGTATATCTGAGAAAGAGAGACAGAAGCATCCAGTGGGTGCTGCTGAAGTGGAAGACGATGCCTCTCCAGTGGTCCATACTGTTGCTCTGTCTTTCTGCCAATGCAAGTACGTCCATTTATTTAATCTCTTCTCAGCAACATGTTGAATTCTGTTTAAAGAAGGGCATTTTATGTTCTTTATTCGTATCTATTTTCCTGTTCATCACATGCTTTTTACTCTCTGTATTTTACCTGCGGAGAGTATTCTGGAATATTGCTCGTCAGTGTTAAGACAATGCAGATCTGTGTGTCTTGTGGTATGTTTTAGGTGCTTAATCTGATGGTTTGAGTCTTTTACGATAGATAACATGGCCCTGGTGAAGAGTGGAGAGAACTTCACCGTGAAATGCTCCACCGAGCGATGTTCCACCATGGGATGCTCCACCATCGTCGAAGATCACGATGGGATGTATCTGTACCGAGGTTTAGTCCAGCCGGAAGAGGTGCTCTACTATCACCCCAGACCAGGATCAAAAGACAAAATCACCCTGAGGCGAAACTACTGGTTCAGGGTCCAGACACAGGGAACTATGAACAACAACACCATCACCATCAGCAACCTGACTGTGAATGACACTGGTATCTATACCTGTGTCTACCATAAATTCCCCCACAACAAAGTCCTATGCAATGTCCACATACTTATAGTAAATGGTGGGTGTGTTTTTTTTATTTTTTAACCACACAAAGCCTTCTCTTTTTCAAAGGGCAGTGACAAATGTCTGTTACTAATCCAAGGCAATTTCCTATATTGTTTATCTGCTATATACAGTATATCTGCTGTGCTTTTAGTTGTGGATGTCCTCTCTATAGGGCCTTAGTGGGATTTAGTCTCTTGTTAATCTCTGTCGGGAAAAAAAGCCTAGTGTATCACTTTTTATAGTGTAAAAAAATCACCCGATGAAAAAAGTAGAGGAAACATGGTGAGCCAGTCACTACATTTTAGTTTATGTACCCCTCTCTTGCCTTTTCTGTATTTCACACAGAAGAGTTACCATGTTCCAGACAAGTGGAATCGCCGGAGGTGCCTGCTACCTATCCCACGATGCCTTGCCTGCACGAGAGCAACCCGCCTCTGGTTTTGATCATCACTGTTACCTGTGCCTTCGCCACCCTGGTAGCTGTCATCTTCGCCCTGTTGATCGTCCCAAGGGTGAGTCCAGACCTCTCTCTCCGCACTTTGTTTCACTTTGTTTTAAGCTCTGTGCCAGCGCTTTGTGCCTGTTAACAAAAGAGGCGCTTTTGATTTAAGCAGTGGTTACCCACAGTATCCACATATTTATATGCTGATCAAACGTTGTCACACTATATCCCACTAAAACCACATAACTGCAGTAAACATGTAAACATGAAACCACTGAGAGATGCTTTATCATTTCTTTTTTTTAAAGAGACGTCTGCATCTGAGGTGCTTTAGGATATGCAGCTTCTTTGCACATTCAGTATATTTTTCCAGATGTTGCCTCAAGATATTCTCTCTTTTGATTTGGAATATTATCAAGTTTCCTTCTTAAGTCACTTTAGTGATTGAATCATTTTCTTTAGGTCATGCCGCAAATACTCAGTCATGACTGAAGTTTAATTTTTTTGGACTCTTATGTACACTACATATTAGGATATTTTTCACTGATCAGAGAACCAATTCAGCATAACTGAAGCAAAATAGCAAGAAACACAGCCAATCTCTACAGCCACATTGTATTCCCCACAGGTGAAAAGATGCATTGAAAGCAGAGGTGGAGGACGTAAGCCCCAGGCCTCCACTGACTATGTGTATGAAGAGATGAGGAGGAATGGCTTCCAGCGTCCGACAACCACAGTGCAGTCATCACCACACCCATAGGTCCGCTTTTGCATTTTGTCTCCTCTGATCTGTTCAACAAGCGGACGTATATTTTTTATAGAGGAAGGACAACCAGATTGTAAGATTATAAGTTGCTGGTATCACCATAATCTTTTTGGTCACAATAACAGTACTTTTAATGTGCAGTGTCAATGTCAACTAAATTGACCAGCTGGATCTGGATCTTGTCTCAAAGCTATGATGGAAGTTGGTTTCTCTCTAGTCTAGTCTACTCAGTCAGGAAACCTAAATAAATTTGTTTTGCAAGGCAGCTGAAACCTTATTGGCTGGTTGATCATTTCCATGTAGCATCAGAGGTTTGGGGTTGTAGCTGGGTTAGTAGGTCATGAGCTGAGAGGCTGTTCGGTTGCTTTTCTCAGCGACCTGTTTGCACTTTTTACTTGAACTTTTTTCTGCTAGATTGAACTTTTTGAATGATTTCAAATGAGATGTATGACACAGGCCTAACATAATTTCAAATATGTAACATGTTTAAGAGTACAAATAGATCACCAGATGTTTATTGTTTTCAAGTAATTAAGTCCAGTAATTTGGGGTCCAAGCACTGCAGGTGATGCAACCCTATTGGTTTTGTTAGGATTTTTCTTCCGCTTGTTCGTTTTCTGCCTTCAAATGATCTGGAGCTCAGAGACCGGAAGTCCCAGAGCAACCAAAGTTTGTGGATAGGTAGATCTGCACACTACTCAACCAAAAAAACAAAATTACACCAATCGGCCAGATGGTGGCGCTATAACAAGCAACTCTATGTTTGAACCGCCTTCATCAAGCCTGTTTCACAGGATTTTTATTATTGTAACTGTTTGTCCATGATGCACGAGCAAAGTTGATCATTATGATGCGCAAACCTAAACATATTAATGCTAGAGCAATCAAACTTCACATACATATTTGTGAAGGGGTTCCAAAGTATGTCAGATCACATTTGGTCATGCTCTTTAATGTTGCTATGGAGACAAATTGGCAATTTTGCAAAGTGCATGTGTCAGTCATGTGTGTGTGTGTGTGTGTGTGTGTGGCCCATGGGCTTGGACCCTGCTAATGGCCGCTCAGCTGCCAGCTTTTAACAATGTAAAAAAAACGTTTATGAACAAAGCAGCACAGATTAACTTGACTGGTTGATTTTAGATTTTGACTCCTCACTTTTTTCAACAATAGAAACAACTCACCTCAAACCTCAACACCGGCAATGTTGCTGTGTTGTGCAAGTGAGCAGTTTTGGAAGAAAACTAAACAACTGAAACGCTGAGGCTGCAGTTATCATCCACAAAAAAACAAAAAACAAAACGTTCCAACAAAGGTTTAATGTGTTTCTATCTGATTTGTCTGTGAGAGTGCCTTGATTTTCTGCTTCCGTTTGTTTTTCGGTTTTAGATGGAGATCAGTGTTTGTGAGCAGAGATCAGGAAACACACATGCTAAAATGTAGAGCACCTCGGAAACCTAAACCACAGCCCTTACAGTAATAAGGCCAGACAACAGCCATAATGGTGACGAGTTCTGAATGCTCTCCACTTTCCCACCATACACAACTTTGGTGGGTTGAAAACTGAGATGCATTTTCACACACATTTTGCTCGAATAAGTAAATCATTGCCCCTATCGTTACTGGAAATGTAGAGCACTTGTTCTTTCCTTTGAATATAATGTATTTTTCATGACCTTTGGGTTTGTACTGTGGGACCTACACCTTCACAATAATCAAGCGGCCTATGACCAGCAGAAGACTGTGTGTGTGTGTGTGTGTGTGTGTGTGTGTGTATAGGGGTGGGGTTTTTCCATGAATCAATAAGGCGGAGGATTTCCATTCCCCTCTCCCCTCAAATCACCCCCTGCTTACGGCTTACTATTCGTTAAATCTTCGGTGTGAGTGAGTCATAACCAAACCTGAGCTACACATACTTCATGTGTAAGTTTGCTTCCTGAACACCCTCGCAGGTTTACAGGTAGCCGCTTGCACTAGATGCAATGTGAAATTAAAAGCTGTGCAAAACTGCATGCTGTAATTTATTGCTGTTTCACATATATGGCATGCTTGCAAACTTGAAACTCTCGGGGTCCCAAAGAGCTCATTTGCATTCGTTCGTGATGAAGTGAGTGGTCTTCGCAGCCGTTTGAATATGGAAACACCATTTTCTACAATGACCTGCTGTGACCTCTATTATAAGCAGCCTCATGAAACTTTACATCCAGGAAACAGAGACCTAGATTTGTTTTCACAAATCCATCTGGGAACGCACTCGGCAAACCTTTGAAAGGGGCAGGCACTTTCAAAAAGCTACTTGGCAGGTGATTGGATGAACCATCTGTCTATCACCGTCTGGGCAGGCTAACTTCAACCAATCAGATCAACAAACCATATGACGTAGTAGGATAGCGCCAAAGAGGGAAGACTGTAAACAAACCGCAGATGCCCACTTAGCATGGAGGTAGATTATCATTGCCGTTTAGCATTAGACTAAATGCTTTAGCCTAATGTAAATGTTACATAAACGTCTATGTTGTATGTTGGCGTCAAACACTATTCAAAGTAATAAGCTAGCTGCTAGCTTATTGCTTTGAATAGTGTTTGACGCCAACATACAACAGAATAACTGATGTTATTGCAGCATCTACGCTAGCCTCTGTTTCTGTGGCCGCCGCCATTGCAGAAGGAACTGGCGCTTCTCGCTGTCGTCACACCCAAAGCCCACCTAGATATGCAAAGCACGCCTGTATAGGACGCTGATTGGTCCGAACCACTTGTGGTTTGGAGTCAAACCAATAGATTGGAGCGTTCCCAGATGGATTTGTGAAAACAAACCACCTGGCAGAGTCAGGTTACTCATGGCCAACAATGTAGAGAATCCCTTGGAATGTAGTAATATTGGCAAAAATCACTCATAAGTTGAATAAGCATATTATGAACAATCATCGACTATTTTCCATCGCTAATTCACTCTTATAACCTTTATCAACACAGTTATTGACACATTTGCAAAGATGATGATTTTTTGATGTTGTTGATGCTCTTACATGATTTAATATGAATTGGTAAATAAATACACCAAATTCCAGCTAAACGCTCATGTTGTTGTTTTGACAGGTCACTGGGAATTAGCGCTGCATTTTCTGTAGCATGATAGTTGTGAATTTATCTGTAATTTCAGTATGCTGATAAGTCATTATTGTTTGCCCTTTTAGACCTATAACATGATTGGGTAGACAGAGATCACATCTATAGCAGCCATATGCATGAAAGATAAGCTCCGCCCCTGCTTGCGAGCCTGAGGATGCAAGGTTTGTCTGTGTAAGTTAAAGATATGGGGGCCAATTACAAAAAAAACACTAGCCAACTTTTGCAGGAACTTCCACAAAATAAAACGTTTTTGATATTAAATCACGTTATTTCCAAGTGCAGTATCCTGGGGGTCTTGAGGTAATCTTTTACAGTTATTTTGATCATTTTTGTCAAATTTTGAGCAGCAAACAAGTTACCAAAAGCGTGTATCAACCCAAACGTTGGCACAGCAAATTATAACACATAACTACGCTTGGAATTGGGATGGGTCCACACATAATGTTCCAAACTCCTGGAATAGGTAAGATTATTACACTATTATTAACATTACTCTCTTTTTTTCCCCCAGACATGAATGGACAGAGAAGATTGTTATCATGGTCAGGCTGCCTGTCACATGGATCTTAAGAGTCCTATCTGATGGGTGTAACACTTGCATGTATAATCTATCACTGACTTTGTGTGTGAATCCCCAACAAACTGACATGAATCTCCGCTGCACCCCAAAGCACCACTACCACCGCTCTACTACAGGGGGGAATCGTGTTGCCTTGCCTTGAGCATGTATCCCCATAACCTCTGCCTATAATAATGCTGAAAAAATCCACAAGAAAGAAAAACTGTTTTAAGACTTACTAGTTGTAATTTTACCCTCAGTGCTGTCCAACCATGCACACTGAAGTTCAGAGAGACAAGCATTATGGCCTGAAGGTTGCTGGTTCAAATCCTATTAGCTGGGGAATCAGGGAAGCAGTGTGTGTGTGTGTGTGTGTGTGTGTGTGTGTGTGTGTGTGTGTGTGTGCGTGTGTGCGCGTGTGTGTGTGTTGGGGGGGATTTTAACTGTGAAAAAGTGAAGCAGGGTATTGCTGAAAAGAGCAAGTGTATAACCTAGTTTGACTAAATAAAGTTAAAAACAACAACAAAACAGCAAGCAAAATGTTTTGATCGCCCCTAACTCCCCTAAAAGTGTCTTACATTTTAAATAGAGCCCTATTGAGTAGTGTAATGACAAATCTTAAGTTTGAATGGAGGCTGTTGAAGATATAGGGCATGCCATTGTACACACATTGATGAAAAATCTATAATAGTCCCATAATTTTCCTATAAGGACTTACATTATATTCCTGTGGCGCTCAATAATGAGTTTATGCTGACCTTATCATAAAGTACTTTATGTTGACCTTATTATACTTTATGGTATTTTTTAAGATAAGAAAATATCAGATTAAACGTTATTGATCCCCCAGGGGAAATTAGGTCGCTGCAGCAGCTAAAGTAGATATGATTCAGCTGGGACAAGGAAATACAATATAAGCACACAACTAGACTATAAAAAATAAGCAATAAAAATAATAGAAATGTTTTTAATAATAAAACAATAGAAGCAATGCAGTAGAATATAAACTATTTTGGGGTTATGTAAATATGCTGCCGACAATTTCAACACGTGAAATTGGCTGTGAAAGTGGGAATTATGGGAAGGAGATGGATTATTAACATATGGATTTATTTACAGTTGTTACATGCAGATGTTACTAGCAGTCTTAATTTCTTACTGAAATATGGATTAGTAAATATGAAACATTGGCTGTATGTAGGTAGCCTATATGTAGATATAAATAAATAGCTTATGTAAGTATAGTGATAGAAGTACGTAAAAACAAGCATATTAGCTAGGCTATATATGTATAAATGTAACTATGTATAAACACATTTGCTATTTAAATATAAGTATGCATAAACACTGTTACAAATGTGTTATAAAATATAAAAATATCAATATGCACACGGTATGAAATAGTGGAACCATTATGAAAATGTTAATATAATGTGTGATGTTTGTACGGTGTCTCTCTAAAATGTATTATATGATTACTACAGCTGTTTTCAGTCAGGGTGAAAGCCACTGTAATATTGCTAGTCGCACTCAAGACCAGCAGAGAGCAGCATAGACTTGTCTTGGACAGTCGCTGTAACTGTGACTATACAGAAGTAACCTGACAGTCTCAGTGATGATGATGAGCCACGCAAGAGGAAAACACAAGACAGCGACCAGGAGGAGACTGAACAGGCCTGGACTGAAAAGACTGTAACTGCTGCATAGAGCAACTTCTATCAGCCAAGGAGGACACAAGAAATCCAGTTCAAGTGGCTATCAAGAGTTTCACATTCATAGCCACTCTCTCAGCGTGTTATTCAATATTTTCTGATGGTCGTCGCATTAAGTCACCGGTCAAAATGCATGTACAATTAGAATTCTGCACCAAAGTCATGCCAATTTATATGAACTTTGTTTTAAAACTCCCTTTGGGATTTCTATGCATCTCTCCAACGAAAAAGAGCAATAGTAATCCTATAATACACAACGATACTATGCAAATATCACAGCAGTGTTAAGTCCCTATAGGAATATTATAGGGTCACTAGTATAAACTCACTATTGAGTACCACAGACGCATTATAAGTCCCTATATGAATATAGGAATATGACAGGAAGGAAGGAATGACTCTGCATGGTCTCCATCAGTGTTGGTCGCGTTTTATTCAGTGACTCGTTACAGTAACGCCATTATTTCCCCCAGTAACGAGTAGTGTAACGAATTACCACTTCAGTAATACTTAAGTTTCCAATAAAACATAAATAATTCGTCAGCCTTCTTTTGTCATCACCCCCCTATACCTACCCATTAAAACGTTGTTTTTTTTTTACTGGAATATTGTTTTATATACACGCTGTCTAGAAAGAAAGAAAATACTGCTTACAGAGGGATTTTAGAGAAGCATAAGTTGCCAATTTTTACGCGCAGTGTAAGGAATTACTGCCTACCGGGGAGTAATAATAAGTGAGGTAATAATGTGACTTTTGAAATGAGTAATGAGTAAGGAGCCCACCACTGGTCTCCAATAGGGATCTGTGCGTAAAAGGCGCGTCAACGGGACTCCCCACCCGCGCCGCTCGTGCGCTCTAATTTCCTTTAACACGGTCGTGTGGTCTCACGATCCTCAGCATCCCATTAAAGTGCACCTCGAGCTCCACGGGTCACACGGCACATCTGCATCCGCGGTGCCTGCAGTAACGCCGTTTAATCACACGACAGTTTGATCCAAAGCTTAAATACGCGCAAGTGCACGGAGTCGCCAACGCCAGACTCGACTCGACTTTTTGGAGAGGACGACCGGACCATCTGAAACAGACTCACAGATTCCCTGACGTGCATTGGATCAGCACCAAACTCAGAGCATGAAGAAGACTGCCAATTCAGGTACAGTACCGGGCGTTTCAATAGTAGGTACCGTTTTTAATACGAATGATAAAAAAGCATTTAGACTTATTTAGTCAATCGTCAAATTTCCAGCCATGATCTAAAGTGTGCCTGGAAACAGGAAAAATATTTAATAACAGTGATTATTAATAATGTATATAAGAATGTATACCTACTTTTGAAACAGGCTGTGTTGGCATATACAGTTTTCTTTCTCATTTGAGTATGATGAATCAAATAACTTCGATGTGTTTTTCAAGTTACAGTAATACAACTAATATATGAATATGTGATATATAAATGACTGTATAATTTAGAAGAATTAGTTATACTACTTACATATGTTACGCAATACATTTTCAATGATCCACTAGAAGGCTTCCTATCTTTCTGTGGCAAAACACCACTAAGTCTTTTTTAAATGTTTCTTTGTGTTCACCATTATCTTCAGTTGCCTCTTCATCCCTTTCCCGCTTGTCAAACTTTTTCACTTAGTGTTTGCCCCCTCTCTTCTTTTTGGCCAGTGTGTATTGAGGCTGAGTGTACAGCACCCAAGGGTGCACCTCAGGGAGCACCTCAGGGTTCCCTGCTATTAAAGTCTTATGTGCATCATCCTCTGTCCTTCCCAGCCTGACCTTCTGTATGGAGGCACTGGCCCCTCCAGGCTGATCTCTATTTGTGTACTCATCGTACTGCTTGTGTGTGTGTGTGTGTGTGTGTGTGTGTGTGTGTGTGTGTGTGTGTGTGTGTGTGTGTGTGTGTGTGTGTGTGTGTCTGAGAGGAATAGAGTGTGAGTGTGTGTGTTATACAACATATCTCTCGCTCTGCTCAGGCCCCATCTGTGCTTCCCCTCTCCCTCAGCATTGGAGAACACAGGATGGGCTCTGGGGATGAGAATAAAGTGCTGCAGATCAGACAGACACAGAAATATGGCACAAGCCGATGCCACTGAGGCTTGTGTTAAAATCAGGACCCATTATTAACACACAGCTTGAAGACAAAGGCCCCAATATTGACTATCTATTATCTATTAGACACATTACATTGTTTTTGGCCGGTTTGGGCTCTGGTCCTGTCTGTGGTATTAAGTTACACATAGTCCACAATACATAACACACATAGTCCACATCTTTCTCACTAAATGATTTTGGGCGTTCATACTTTGTTAGCAAATTCAGACTTAACAAAGTACTAACCAAGTGCACAGTAACTGTTACAAACACGGCAGCAGTCTGGAGCCTGGAGAAACCAGTGTTTGACCTTTTAGGGAATAGAAATGTGGGAAAGGTCCAGCGTAAAGGTTAAGGACTGCTCTGTTTAAGAAGTCTTATCAGTGCCTGTCAGTTTCTATCTCTGGTGATCATCACAGCTACACCTGCCCAAGCACTGGTAACCACAACCCAACTCTCCACGAACGCCCTCAGACGGTCTTCTGTTGTCTGTAGCAAGAGGTGGACTGGTAGCCGGTCATACAGCTGAGGAGGTGGACAGAGGACATACATAATGTACAGTAGTGGCTCCATCACCTACCACTGTTGTATTCTGTGCACTGCTAATGTAATAGATGTGTGATGATATCAGCCTCCTGGTTTTCACGCTCATCCCACAAAGCAAAGTGTGTGTTACACTGTTGGATGGCTCAGGAGGACTGAGGAACAATAAATATGAATTCTGCAGGCCCCATTCTTTATGCACACAAGTCCAGGCAGCCTCTGTGTTATCTTCAGCTCAAGACTGGAAGAGGCTCCAGCGGTTTATACGTTCAGCGTCTTGACCTTAAGGTGACAAAAGCATTTCATGGCTGAACTGATCGAGAAGATGAATTTATTCTCATTAGTTATTGCACAGTATTGGATCTGTGGCGCGAGAACAATTTAGCATTCTGTCTTTGTTGAGCTTATGAATGTCCACTGAATGCTTTATTGGTTTGATGTGTTTGGTGTTGT